>WNWK01023535.1:0-30969 GCA_009830355.1 Cherax destructor
TTGATGTGTGGACATTTCAGGGTGGAAAAACTTACAGGACGGGAGGTTGCATTTGCCTGTTTTCATATGGGAACGGCATTTTCTGGGGTGATCATAATTACATGTCCATCTGATTTCCCAGATTTTCCATGCCTGCAGATACCAAGTGCATAATATTCACATAGGCCTGTTTCCGTTTGCCCTGGTTTTTAGTGACTGTGTTCCCCATTGGTGGGTGTGTTCCTGTCTCCTGTCTGTCTTCTTACTATTCTAACAATGGAGCCTTCAACTGTTTCCTAATTTATCTTCATTATTTCCCTGGGCATCCCCTTGTTTACTATCTACCGTGGTATTGCTAGTTTGTACCACTGTTTTGTGTGTTCCTTGTCTACACCTGTTTCCCCATCATTTATTTCACTAGAGCTACTGTCCCTCTTCAGGTCACCATCATTTATTTCCCCATTCTTAAATATATTGGGTATCATTTCAACATCTGTACCGGGGGCGGTAGCATCATCTGGCCCTGTTTTTACTGACCCAACTGTTATAGAAAGCTGTCATGTTTTTATGAAGTCCGATTTGGTGTTGTCATCTTTTAATATCGATGTGGTTTATTCCACAGTTCGGACTCATTTGGACATACCCAAAAACACTTCCCTTGTTTAATATCTCGGGTGGTAGAGTCTTGAATGCCTACACAAGGGGCGTGGCAGCATTTACCACAAAAGATGCATGTAATCCATGCAGAGGAACGTTTGCTTGTTTGGTTGCATATTACACAGGGTTTCATGATTGATTTTGTTGGTTGCTTTACTGTATATTCTACTAATAGGTTCCCTGAAGTGGTGATCCGTCTATTTGTATCGTATCTATTTTATTTGCATGTGTAAGTGTTGGACAATCTTATCTCAATTCGTAGCCATCTTGAAAAGCATAAATTGATTAATGAATCTCAACACGGTTTTACTAAGGGGCGTTCCTGTCTTACGAATTTACTAACTTTTTTTCACTAAGGTGTTTGAGGAGGTAGATCATGGTAATGAATATGATATTGTGTATATGGACTTCAGTAAGGCTTTCGATAAAGTTCCACATCAGAGGCTAATGAGGAAACTTAAGGCACACGGAATAGGAGAAATTTTTTCCTGGGTAGAGGCATGGTTGACTAATAGGCGGCAGAGAGTTTGCATAAATGGAGAGAAATCAGAATGGGGGCGCGTCTCAAGCGGTGTTCCACAAGGGTCAGTTTTGGGCCCCCTGTTGTTTACAATTTACATAAACGACATAGATGAGGGAATAAATAGTAACATAAATAACAAAAAAGGCACAATACCGTGACTGGAACAATACACACACAACCCGCGGGTTGTGTGTGTATAGTAACATAAGTAAATTTGCTGATGACACCAAAATAGGCCGTCCAATTCATTCAAATGAGGACATTAGAGCACTACAGGATGATTTGAATAGACTGATGTAGTGGTCGGAGAAGTGGCAGATGCAGTTTAATGTAAACAAATGCAAAGTTCTAAATGTTGGGCAGGACAATAACCATGCCACATATAAGCTGAATAATGTAGATCTTATTACTTGTGATTGCGAGAAGGATTTAGGAGTTCTGGTTAGTAGTAATCTGAAGCCTAGACAACAGTGCATAAGTGTTCGCAATAAAGCTAACAGAATCCTTGGCTTCATATCAAGAAGTATAAATAACAGAAGTCCTCAGGTTAATATCTTTATTTACTACAAGTACATGTACATGGTATACAGGCCTAGCTGACATCAATGACATATTACTATATAGAAAGTCCCTTGTTATGCTGAGCATTTCGGGCAGATTAGGTCAGTGTCCTAGGATGCGACTCACACCAGTCGACTAACACCCAGGTACCCATTTTACTGATGGGGAACATAGACAACAGGTGTAAAGAAACACGCCCAATGTTTCTGCCCTGGCTGGGAATCGAACCCAGGCCCTCGCCGTGTGAAGCGAGAGCTTTAGCCACCAAGCCACCAGAGCTCCTTTGTTCTTCAACTCTATATATCTTTGGTTAGGCCTCATTTAGATTATGCTGCACAGTTCTGGTCACCGTATTACAGAATGGATATAAATGCACTGGAAAACGTACAAAGGAGGATGACAAAGTTGATCCCTTGTATCAGAAATCTTCCCTATGAGGATAGACTGAGGGCCCTGAATCTGCACTCTCTAGAAAGGCGTAGAATTAGGGGGGATATGATTGAGGTGTACAAATGGAAAACAGGAATAAACAAAGGGGATGTAAATAGCGTGCTGAAAATATCCAGCCAAGACAGGACTCGCAGCAATGGTTTCAAGTTGGAAAAGTACAGATTCAGGAAGGATATAGGAAAGCACTGGTTTGGTAATAGAGTTGTGGATGAGTGGAACAAACTCCCGAGTACCGTCATAGATGCTAAGACGTTGTGTAGTTTTAAAAATAGGTTAGATAAATACATGGGTGTGTGTGGATGGGTGTGAGTTTGGTCCTGACTAGCTTGTGCTAGGTCAGATGCAGTGCTCCTTCCTTAAGTGGATGTAACCTGACCTGGCTGGGTCGGGGCATTGGCTTAAGAAGTTGGAGATTTGGACTTGCCTCGCATGGGCCAGTAGGCCTGCTGCAGTGTTCCTTCTTTCTTATGTTCTTATAAATGAGGTGTACATGCCAAAATCCCCTAATATGCTGTGCATTCTGCTTCCACTACTTCGCTCTCTAGATTGTTCCACTTCCTGACATATCTAAGGCTGAAGAAGTTCTTCCTAACATCCCTGTGTGTTGGGGGGGGGGAGTAATGCGTGCGCACATACACTCTGAGGGACTGTAACGGACTGAGTGACACTAATGGTGAAACTAACGTACACGATCAAGTTTAAGTTAAAATTGGTTTATAATGGAGTTCCGTAACTCCAGCCGCCACCACTACCAAGGTAAACAATGACCCAAGGTAAACAATGACCCAAGGAAACAATGACCCAAGGTAAACAATGACCCAAGGAAACAATGACTCAAGGAAAACAATGGCCCAAGGTAAACAATGACCCAAGGAAAACAATGGCCCAAAGAAAACAATGACCCAAGGAAAACAATGACCCAAGGAAAACAATGACACAAGGAAAACAATGACCCAAGGAAAACAATGACCCAAGGAAAACAATGACCCAAGGAAAACAATGGCCCAAGGAAAACAATGGCCCAAGGAAAACAATGACCCAAGGAAAACAATGGCCCAAGGTAAACAATGACCCAAGGAAAACAATGGCCCAAGGAAAACAATGACCCAAGGAAACAATGACCCAAGGAAAACAATGGCCCAAGGTAAACAATGACCCAAGGAAAACAATGGCCCAAAGAAAACAATGACCCAAGGAAAACAATGACCCAAAGAAAACAATGACCCAAGGAAAACAATGACCCAAGGAAAACAATGACCCAAGGAAAACAATGACCCAAGGAAAACAATGACCCAAGGAAAACAATGACCCAAGGAAAACAATGGCCAAGGAAAACAATGGTCCAAGGAAAACAATGACCCAAGGAAAACAATGACCCAATGAAAACAATGACCCAAGGAAAACAGTGACCCAAGGAAAACAATGACCCAAGGAAAACAATGACCCAAGGAAAACAATGGCCCAAGGAAAACAATGACCCAAGGAAAACAATGGCCCAAGGAAAACAATGGCCCAAGGAAAACAATGACCCAAGGTAAACAATGACCCAAGGAAAACAATGGCCCAAGGAAAACAATGACCAAGGAAAACAATGACCCAAGGAAAAATGCAAGGAAAACAATGCCCAAGGAAACAATCAGAAAAATGACCAAGGAAACAATGACCCAAGGAAAACAATGCCCAAGGTAAACAATGCCAGAAACAATGACCAAGGTAAACAATGACCCAAGGAACAATGCTCCAAGGAAACAATGACCAAGGAAACAATGCCCAGGTAACATGACCCAAGGAACAATGACCCAAGTAACAATGCCGAACAATACAGGTAACAATGACAGAACAATGACCCAAGGAACAATGCCGCAACAACAATGCCACCCAGAAAATGCAGAAAATGGCCCAAGGAAACATCCATGCCCAAGAACAATGCCAAAACATGCCAACAATAGGAACAATGCCAAGGAACAATGCAAGAAACAATCCAGGCATGCCCAAGAACATGCAATGCTCAAAAAACAATGGTTCAAGAAAACAATGGCTGCCAAGGTACAATGGCTCGACAAGACCCAAACAATGCCCAATAAACATGCCTGAAACATCGGCTGCCTCAAGAACAATGAGCCAAGGAATACAGTCAAGCAGGAACAATCCAAGGCTGCCAAGGAAAGGGCCCAGGAACATGTACCCAAGAAACTGCTCAAGACTCCTGGCTGTTCCTTCTAATGACTAACTCTAAGAATCCGAAAGCTAGGAAATTACATTCGAAGACCTCACATAGGGATCTCAAGACCCGGCTGCTCAAGACTCCTGGTGTCTTCAAGACTCCTGGCTGTCTTCAAGACCCTGGCTGTCTTCAAGACTCCTGGCTGTCTTCAAGACCTCCTGGCTGCTTCAAGACCCTGGCTGTCTTCAAGACCCTGGCTGTCTTCAAGACTCCTGGCTGTCTTCAAGACTCCTGGCTGTCTTCAAGACCTCCTGGCTGTCTTCAAGACTCCTGGCTGTCTTCAAGACTCCTGGCTGTCTTCAAGACTCCTGGCTGTCTTCAAGACCCTGGCTGTCTTCAAGACCCTGGCTGTCTTCAAGACTCCTGGCGTCTTAAGATCTCTGTCTCAAGACCGGCTGAGCTGTCTTCAAGACTCTGGCTGTCTTCAAGAACTCCTGGCTGTCTTCAAGCCTGGCTGTCTTCAAGACCCTGGCTGTCTTCAAGACTCCTGGCTGTCTTAAGACTCCTGGCTGTCTTCAAGACCCCTGGCTGCTATGCAGCAGCTCCTGGTGTCTTCAAGACCCTGGCTGTCTTCAAGACCCCTGGTGTCTTCAAGACTCTGGCTGTCTTCAAGACCCTGGCGTCTTCAAGACTCCTGGCTGTCTTCAAGATCCCTGGCTGGGTTTCAAGACCTGGCTGCTCTCAAGACTCCTGGCTGTCTTCAAGAGGGAGCTGGACAGGCACCTAAAATCAGTGCCTGATCAGCCGGGCTGTGGTTCGTACGTCTGTCTGCGTGCGGCCAGCAGCAACAGCCTGATTTATCAGATTGATCCACCGAGAGGCCTGGTCACAGACCGGGCCGCGGGGGCATTGATCCCCGAAACCCTCTCCAGGTATGCTCTAGGTATACCTCTGTATTGAATTGATAGTCACTGGTGGGCGAAACGTCTTCAGATTAGATACCTAGGTGTTGCACTGTGGGCGAAACGTCTTCAGATTAGATACCGAGGTGTTGCACTGGTGGGCGGAACGTCTTCAGATTAGATACCTAGGTGTTGCACTGTGGGCGAAACGTCTTCAGAATAGATACCCAGGTGTTGCACTGGTGGGCGAAACGTCTTCAGATTAGATACCCAGGTGTTGCACTGGTGGGCGAAACGTCTTCAGAATAGATACCCAGGTGTTGCACTGGTGGGCGAAACGTCTTCAGATTAGATACCCAGGTGTTGCACTTGTCGCTATCGTGTACTGTTACTGCTATCATTAATCATCAAGCAAGAGAGTCTCAATATCTCTTGTGCCTGTAAAACTACTCCCCTACTATCTACTACCACTAAACTACTCCCCCTACTATCTACTACCACTAAACTACTCCCCCTACTATCTACTACCACTAAACTACTCCCCCTACTATCTACTACCACTAAACTACTCCCTACTATCTACTACCACTAAACTACTCCCTACTATCTACTACCACTAAACTACTCCCTACTATCTACTACCACTAAACTACTCCCTACTATCTACTACCACTAAACTACTCCCCCTACTATCTACTACCACTAAACTACTCCCCCTACTATCTACTACCACTAAACTACTCCCCCTACTATCTACTACCACTAAACTACTCCCCCTACTGTCTACTACCACTAAACTACTTCCCATACTATCTACTACCACTAAACTACTCCCCCTACTATCTACTACCACTAAACTACTCCCCCTACTATCTACTACCACTAAACTACTCCCCCTACTATCTACTACCACTAAACTACTCCCCCTACTATCTACTACCACTAAACTACTCCCCCTACTATCTACTACCACTAAACTACTCCCCCTACTATCTACTACCACTAAACTACTCCCCTACTATCTACTACCACTAAACTACTCCCCCTACTGTCTACTACCACTAAACTACTTCCCATACTATCTACTACCACTAAACTACTCCCCCTACTATCTACTACCACTAAACTACTCCCCCTACTATCTACTACCACTAAACTACTCCCCCTACTATCTACTACCACTAAACTACTCCCCCTACTATCTACTACCACTAAACTACTCCCCCTACTATCTACTACCACTAAACTACTCTCCCTACTATCTACTACCACTAAACTACTCCCCCTACTATCTACTACTACTAAACTACTCTCCCTACTATCTACTACTACTAAACTACTCTCCCTACTATCTACTACCACTAAACTACTCTCCCTACTATCTACTACCACTAAACTACTCCCCCTACTATCTACTACCACTAAACTACTCTCCCTACTATCTACTACCACTAAACTACTCTCCCTACTATCTACTACCACCACTACTTCCACTACCAGCATTATCACTACCAATATTTCTTTTTTCTTCCTCTCTTGGTCCCGTCCCAGTCCCCCTCGCCTATATATACTGGCTCCCTCACTCTTTTTATTCAAATGGTTATAATTATAAACATAATTTTTAAAGGGGTGGAGGGGAAGGCCTTGGTCAAATGATCAAAAGCTTCAGCGGCTGGTTATCATCTAAGACCCGCGTCATGAAGCACTTGTCCTGTTTCCTAACAAACATTAAACCTACCTATCTATCTTTTGTGTTAGTGTGACTCTGTAAATGGTCCAAATTTTATCGAAACGTCGTCGCAAGCTTCTCCTATGTACGGGTTATTTATGTATAGCTCTTTACCTGCTTTGTCACCCCTTATAATGCATCCTCCTGCCTCCAGGGTACATTCTGCTGACGAGGACTCCGCTGGGGAGTTGAAATATGCAGTCATTTCTATAGATATTTTCGTGAGTGCATTTGGATATTATTGTATAATTATAATCTGTGTATATGTGTGTCTGTATGTGTCTCCGTCAACAGTAGGATTCGAACCTGCGGACTCACCATCAAGGTACACAGTACTTTATCCACACAGCCAGACTACAAAAGTTTATATATGTCGTGCCGAATAGGTAAAACTGGTCAATTATCAAGAACTCATTTAAAATTAAGTCCTTTCTAAAATTTTCTCTTATACGTTTACCTGGAGTTTACCTGGAGAGAGTTCCAGGGGTCAACGCCCCTGCGGCCCGGTCTGTGACCAGGCCTCATGTTGGATCAGAGCCTGATCAACCAGGCTGTTACTGCTGGCCGCACGCAGTCCAACGTACGAACCACAGACTGGCTGGTCAGGCACCGACTTTAGGTGCCTGTCCAGTGCCTGCTTGAAGACAGTCAGGGGTCTATTGGTAATCCCCCTTATGTATGCTGGGAGGCAGTTGAACAGTCTTGGGCCCCTGACACTTATTGTGTTGTCTCTCAACGTGCTAGTGGCACCCCTGCTTTTCATTGGGGGGATGTTACATCGTCTGCAGAGTCTTTTGCTTTCGTAGGGAGTGACTCTCGTGTGCAAGTTTGGTACTAATCCCTCTAGGATTTTCCAAGTGTATATAATAATGTATCTCTCCGCCTGGGTTCCAGGGAGTACAGGTTTAGGAACTTCAAGCGTTCCCAGTATATATATATATATATATATATATATATATATATATATATATATATATATATATATATATATATATATATATATATATATATATAATACGTGGCAGTATGAAAGTGATAATGGGTGGCCGGTCCATAAAGCAGTACAGCAGCGAATGTTACAGCCAGAACTGTCCTCATTGTTAATTGCTATTTAAAACATTTTACACGCAATACACATTAACCATTTGCAATAAACATTAATGAAAATTCTCTTCCTCCCCTGCCTCCTCGTGTCTCCCCTGCCCCTGTCTTCCCTTCACCCCTACAATGAACTCCCCAGCACAATCCACCACTAAGACTGATGATAAACGTCCACATTGAAACGTTGCTTGTTCTTCTCTGATCAACACGTTGCCAGACGTATAGTGGCATATTTTAATATATCTGTGGTTAACTTTGTCCCAGAAGAAGAAAGAGTAGCCCTAATTTCTTGGATCAAGAGCCCTTCACCAGCATCAAGGAATCCCTCTCCCTTGAAGAACACGAACAAATTATAAAGAATAGGAACATGTTGCTGGTTTGTTAATGTAGTTTGAAGCCTATCAACTACACGAGGGTCATTAAGGCTGCATGTTGACCATCAGTCAAGGATATTTTAATGCCACAGTGAGAGACATACACCTCGTGGTGTATACTCCAGATGTAGTATACTGATACCAACACCGGCCACCAGCTGCTGAACTGCTGCTGATACTGGTGACGCCAAGCAAGCACCTAACTTTCCCTGTCTTCTAATATGGTCATTTTTCCACTATAATCTACCTTGTCCAAAATTACTATCGCATTTTGCATTGTTTGTTTCGTAACGTGAAGTCCAGGATCTTTCCTTAATTCATGGTATAACTTAACAAATCTTTGAGGACAATTGTTGTTGCAGAGGTGTGAGCGAAGCTCACACCTCTGCAACAAAGCAAATGCGATAGTAATTATGGACAAGGTAGATTATAGTGGAAAAATGAATGTTATTACGTGCCACTTAGTCCACACAACCACACTTACAACCACCCATTACACTGTCTTGTAAATAATTCAGTATAAAATGGTTTATTTGCATTAATATTGAAAAAAAATAATTTGGAAGCTAAATATTTGCATTTAATAACTAGAATATTTCCGATCGTTCGCACACACACGCACACACACACACACACACACACACACACACACACACACACACACACACACACACACACACACACACACACACACACACACACACACACACACACACACAGGAGAGAAGATGGGGAACTCACAAGCAACGATCATGAGGTATGTGAGGAGCTCAACTTGAGGTTTAAGGAAGTATTCACAGTGGAGGAAGGAAGGCAGCTGGGTAGACAGGACGGGGTGCATCACCAACAAGGGATGTATCAAGTGCTAGAGGGCATACACAACTGAGGAGGAGGTGAAGCAGTTACTCAGTGACCTTGATACCTCAAAGGCGATGTGTCTGGACAATATCTCCCCGTGGGTTCTTCGGGAAGGAGCTGAGGTACTGAGTGTGCCACTTACCATAATATTCAACACATCCCTTGAAACTGGGCAACTACCTGAGGTATGGAAGAAGGTCAACGTAGTCCCCATCTTTAAAAAAGGAGACAGAAAAGAGGCACTAAACTATAGACCAGTATCACTTACGTGTATAGTGTGCAAAGTCCTGGAGAAAATCATCAGGAAAAGAATGGTGGAGCACCTCGAGCTGAACAGGATAATAAACACCAGACAGCATGGATTCCGGGAAGGCAAATCCTGTGTAACAAACCTCCTAGAGTTCTATGATAAAGTAACAGAGGTAAGGCAAGAGAGAGAAGGGTGGGTTGATTGCATTTTCCTGGACTGCAGGAAGGCCTTCGACACAGTTCCTCACATGAGATTAGTAAAGAAGTTGGAAGAACAAGCATGTATAACAGGAAGGGCACTGGAATGGATCAGGGAATACCTTACAGGGAGGCAACAACGGGTCATGGTGCGTGATGAGGTATCACAGTGGGCGCCTGTGACGAGCGGTGTACCGCAGGGGTCAGTCCTAGGACCAGTGTTATTCTTGGTATATGTAAATGACATGACGGACGGGATAGACTCAGAAGTGTCTCTGTTCGCAGATGATGTGAAGGTAATGAGGAGAATCACATCGGAAGAGGACCAAGCAGGACTTCAAACAGACCTGGACAAACTTGACATCTGGTCTAGCAACTGGCTTCTCGAATTCAATCCCACCAAATGCAAAGTCATGAAGATCAGAGAAGGGCAAAGAAGACCGCTGACAGAGTACAGGCTAGGCGGACAAAGGCTACAAACCTCGGCAAAGGAGAAAGACCTTGGGGTGAGTATAACGCCAAGCACGTCTCCGGAGGCACACATCAACCAGATAACTGCGGCAGCATATGGGCGACTGGCAAACCTAAGATTAGCGTTCCGTTACCTTAACAAGGAATCGTTCAAGACACTGTACACCGTGTACGTCAGACCCATACTAGAATATGCAGCACCAGTCTGGAACCCACACCTTGTCAAGCACGTAAAGAAACTAGATAAAGTGCAAAGGTTTGCGACAAGGTTAGTTCCACAACTCAGGGTTCTGTCCTATGAAGAAAGGTTGAGGGAAATAGGACTAACAACACTGGAGGAAAGAAGGGTCAGAGGAGATATGATAACGACATACAAAATACTGCGGGGAATCGACAAGGTAGACAGTGACAGGATGTTCCAGAGAGGGAACACAGAAACAAGGGGACACAACTGGAAGCTGAAGACTCAGATGAGTCAAAGGGATGTTAGGAAGCATTTCTTCAGTCACAGAGTAGTCAGGAAGTGGAATAGTCTAGAGAAAGATATAGTGGAGGCAGGAACCATACATAGTTTTAAGACAAGGTATGATAAAGCTCATGGAGCAGGGAGAGCAGAGACCCAGTAGCGGACAGCGAAGAGGTGGGGCCAGGAGCTGAGTCTCGACCCCTGCAACCACAATTAGGTGAGTACACACACACACACACACACTTGTCAAAAGGGTTTATTAAATATTTAATATAAAAAAGAGAGATATAGAAGCCAGAATTTTGATTCACATTGGATACATCAGCGAAATACAATGAAATACATGATACACTCGTCCTCACACTGTAGCATGGGTCACACTCACTCCTCACAATAGCATGGGTCACACCACCCCTCACAATAGCATGGGTCACACTCACCCCTCACAATAGCATGAGTCACACTCACCCCTCACAATAGCATGGGTCACACTCACCCTCACAATAGCATGAGTCACACTCACCCTCACAATAGCATGGGTCACACTCACCCCTCACAATAGCATGGGGTCACACTCACCCCTCACAATAGATGAGTCACACTCACCTCTCACAATAGCATGAGTCACACTCACCCCTCACAATAGATGGGTCACACTCACCCCTCACAATAGATGGGTCACACTCACCCCTCACAATAGCATGGGTCACACCACCCTCACAATAGCATGGGTCACATCACCCTCACAATAGCATGGGTCACACTCACCCCTCACAATAGTATGGGTCACACTCACCCCTCACAATAGCATGAGTCACACTCACCCTCACAATAGTATGGGTCACACTCACCCTCACAATAGCATGGGTCACACTCACCCTCACAATAGCATGGGTCACACTCACCCTCACAATAGCATGGGTCACACTCACCCCTCACAATAGCATGGGTCACACTCACCCCTCACAATAGCATGGGTCACACTCACCCCTCACAATAGCATGAGTCACACTCACCCCTCACAATAGCATGGGTCACACTCACCCCTCACAATAGCATGAGTCACACTCACCTCTCACAATAGTATGGGTCACACTCACCCTCACAATAGCATGGGTCACACTCACCCCTCACAATAGCATGGGTCACACTCACCCCTCACAATAGCATGGGTCACACTCACCCCTCACAATAGTATGGGTCACACTCACCCCTCACAATAGCATGGGTCACACTCACCCCTCACAATAGCATGGGTCACACTCACCCCTCACAATAGCATGGGTCACACTCACCCCTCACAATAGCATGGGTCACACTCACCCCTCACAATAGCATGGGTCACACTCACCCTCACAATAGCATGGGTCACACTCACCTCTCACAATAGCATGGGTCACACTCACCCCTCACACACTGGTGAGAGTGAAGGCACAGAGTCACGGAGGTCAGCGTGTATCAATCAGCTAAAGCGATACCTTAATATTCCTAATGGCATCTTTAAAGTCAAGTAGAAGAAAGAGAGGAAAAAAAACAAGAATGTTTGGGAGGCAGAGACGAAGATTTTGATCAGTCTGGGTGGTAATACAAGAGAGCCAACTAATCATGACAACGACAACAACTACAAGATACCGAGGCAGCAGGCTGGCCCGAAAAAGAAGAAACACTTCTTTTTGCATTCGGTAATGTATGCAGGAGAAGGGGTTACTGTCCCCTCGGGGGTTACTGTCCCCTCGGGGGTTACTGTCCCCTCGGGGGTTACTGTCCCCTCGGGGGTTACTGTCCCCTCGGAGGTTACTGTCCCCTCGGGGGTTACTGTCCCCTCGGGGGTTACTGTCCCATCTGGGGTTACTGTCCCCTCGGGGGTTACTGTCCCCTCGGGGGTTACTGTCCCCTCGGGGTTACTGTCCCTCGGGGTTACTGTCCCTCGGGGTTACTGTCCCCTCGGGGTTACTGTCCCCTCGGGGTTACTGTCCCCTCGGAGGTTACTGTCCCCTCGGGGTTACTGTCCCTCGGGGTTACTGTCCCTCGGGGTTACTGTCCCTCGGGGTTACTGTCCCTCGGGGTTACTGTCCCCTCGGGGTTACTGTCCCATCGGGGTTACTGTCCCCTCGGGGGTTACTGTCCCCTCGGGGGTTACTGTCCCCTCGGGGGTTACTGTCCCCTCGGGGGTTACTGTCCCCTCGGGGGTTACTGTCCCCTCGGGGGTTACTGTCCCCTCGGGGGTTACTGTCCCCTCGGGGGTTACTGTCCCTCGGGGTTACTGTCCCCTCGGGGGTTACTGTCCCCTCGGGGGTTACTGTCCCCTCGGGGTTACTGTCCCCTCGGGGTTACTGTCCCCTCGGGGTTACTGTCCCTCGGGGTTACTGTCCCCTCGGGGGTTACTGTCCCCTCGGGGGTTACTGTCCCCTCGGGGGTTACTGTCCCCTCGGGGGTTACTGTCCCCTCGGGGGTTACTGTCCCCTCGGGGGTTACTGTCCCCTCGGGGGTTACTGTCCCCTCGGGGGTTACTGTCCCCTCTGGGGTTACTATCCCCTCGGGGTTACTATCCCCTCTGGGGTTACTGTCCCCTCGGGGGTTACTGTCCCCTCGGGGGTTACTGTCCCCTCGGGGGTTACTGTCCCCTCGGGGGTTACTGTCCCCTCGGGGGTTACTGTCCCCTCGGGGGTTACTGTCCCCTCGGGGTTACTGTCCCCTCGGGGTTACTTCCCCTCTGGGTACCCTCGGGGTTACTGTCCCCTCGGGGTTACTTCCTCGGTCCCTCGGTTACTTCCCTCGGGGTTACTACCCTGGGTTACTGTCCTGGACTTCCCCGGATCCCATGTTACATCCCTGGGTACTACCTTGGTTACTTCCCTCTGTTACTATCCATCTATCTACGACTGACACGCATACACAGAGAAGATCGTTCATTCCTATCCATCTATCTATGTAATATATATATATATATATATATATATATATATATATATATATATATATATATATATATATATATATATATATATATATATATATATATATATACATATATAGCAGTAACCTGATTAGCCTTGAATATCATTAAGAGCCAAATTTTCCTCATTGTTAAGTCCAGAGGAGAGAGAGAGAGAGAGAGAGAGAGAGAAGAGTTAATTACAGAAATGTCTCTAAAGAACTATGAAACCAATCTAAAAAAAAAACTTCGATTTTTTTTACGAGGGTCAGACCGTTGCTGGCAAATGGGAGGATATAAGGGGGGTTATAACTCCTATACCTTGGATCAAGAACCTTTCCCCACTCCCCTTCTTGATGCATTTTATAAAAGTCTGTCAACTCGTGTTCATTAAGTTCACACGTTTCTTTCAGACTCTCGAGTTAAAGTTCTTTCCCTTCAACCAGCTTTCCCACTATGTTCATCACGTTGTTCTTTTCTTCCAGTTCATCACGTTGTTCTCTTCCAGTTCATCATGTTCATCACTTTCTCTTCTTCCAGTTCATCATGTTCATCACGTTCTCTTCCAGTTCATCATGTTCTCTTCTTCCAGTTCACCATGTTCTTTTCTTCCAGATCATCATGTTCTTTTCTTCCAGTTCATCATGTTCTTTTCTTCCAGTTCACCATGTTCTCTTCTTCCAGTTCATCATGTTCTTTTCTTCCAGTTCATCATGTTCTTTTCTTCCAGTTCATCATGTTCTCTTCTTCCAGTTCATCATGTTCTTTTCTTCCAGTTCATCATGTTCTCTTCTTCCAGTTCATCATGTTCTTTTCTTCCAGTTCATCATGTTCTTTTCTTCCAGTTCATCATGTTCTTTTCTTCCAGTTCATCATGTTCTCTTCTTCCAGTTCATCATGTTCTTTTCTTCCAGTTCATCATGTTCTTTTCTTCCAGTTCATCACGTTCTCTTCTTCCAGTTCATCATGTTCATCACTTTCTCTTCTTCCAGTTCATCATGTTCATCACGTTCTCTTCCAGTTCATCATGTTCTCTTCTTCCAGTTCATCATGTTCTTTTCTTCCAGTTCACCATGTTCTCTTCTTCCAGTTCATCATGTTCTTTTCTTCCAGTTCATCATGTTCTCTTCTTCCAATTCATCATGTTCTCTTCCAGTTCATCATGTTCTCTTCCAGTTCATGTTCTTTTCTTCCAGTTCATCACGTTCTCTTCTTCCAGTTCATCATGTTCTCTTCTTCCAGTTCATCATGTTCTCTTCTTCCAGTTCATCATGTTCTCTTCTTCCAGTTCATCACGTTCTCTTCTTCCAGTTCATCATGTTCTCTTCTTCCAGTTCATCATGTTCTCTTCTTCCAGTTCATCATGTTCTCTTCCAGTTCATCACGTTCTCTTCTTCCAGTTCATCATGTTCTCTTCTTCCAGTTCATCACGTTCTCTTCTTCCAGTTCATCATGTTCTCTTCTTCCAGTTCATCACGTTCTATTCTTCCAGTTCATCATGTTCTCTTCTTCCAGTTCATCATGTTCTCTTCCAGTTCATGTTCTTTTCTTCCAGTTCATCATGTTCTCTTCTTCCAGTTCATCATGTTCTCTTCTTCCAGTTCATCATGTTCTCTTCTTCCAGGTCATCATGTTCTTTTCTTCCAGTTCATCACGTTCTCTTCTTCCAGTTCATCATGTTCTCTTCTTCCAGTTCATCATGTTCTTTTCTTCCAGTTCATCACGTTCTCTTCTTCCAGTTCATCATGTTCTCTTCTTCCAGTTCATCATGTTCTCTTCCAGTTCAGTTCTTTCTTCCAGTTCATCATGTTCTATTCTTCCAGTTCATCATTTCTCTTCTCAGTTCATACGTTCTTTTCTTCCAGTTCATCATGTCTTTCCAGTTCATCATGTTCTTTCTTCAGTTCATCATGTTCTCTTCTTCCATTACATGTTCTTTTCTTCCAGTTCATCATGTTCTCTTCTTCAAGTTCATCATGTTCTCTTCTTCCAGTTCATCATGTTCTCTTCCAGTTCATCATGTTCTTTTCTTCCAGTTCATCATGTTCTCTTCTTCCAGTTCATCATGTTCTCTTCCAGTTCATCATGTTCTTTTCTTCCAGTTCATCATGTTCTTTTCTTCCAGTTCATCATGTTCTCTTCCTCCAGTTCATCATGTTCTCTTCTTCCAGTTCATCATGTTCATCATGTTCTCTTCCAGTTCATCATGTTCATCATGTTCTCTTCCAGTTAATCATGTACTCTTCCAGTTCATCATGTTCATCACGTTCTCTTTTTCCAGTTCATCTACGTTTTTAGTTCCTTCAGTTAGTTCGTTTGGCATGTTGAACAAAGCATTCAACAACATGACAAACAATTTGTTGAACAATGGATTGAATAACGCAATATATAACGTGTTGAACAATGTGACAAACCCCGTGCTGAGCATCGCGTTGAACAACGCACTCGAACATGACAAACAATGTGTCGAACAACGCAGTGAATAACGTGTTAAATAACGTGTTGAACAATGTGAAGGTGTGGTGTCTGCACCTCATTCACTCGCCCTGACAGATATTGTTCAACACGCAGTCCTCTACACTTCAGCTATTAGGAAATGAATTATTCCTGGGAGGAATGAAACGAGAGGAGAGACTCATTACCTGTATCAGTGAGGGAAAAAACAACAGAAACATGGAACAACCCGGCCTGCTGGAACAGTGTAAGTGATAACACATGGTACAACCCCGCTAGCTGGGAGAGTGTAAACAGCGTGGTACAACCCAGTCAGATGACAAGCTCTGTAACAGTGTGTAAGCGACCAGTCAACTTGGCGAGTAATGGTCTTCCCCAAGAAACATATTACCCGAATTATAGTGACACTTGAGTTATATTCCGCACTGCACCATAACAGACCCTTTCGCTTCTGAGTATGCTGTCGGACGGCCTCCGGGACCATTTCTGGTGCCCCACAGACAATTTCCGTGTCTGTAAATTCTAACAGACGCCCTGCAGAACCATTTCTGGTACCATACAGACCACTTCCGTGTCTGTAAATGCTGGCAGACTTCCTGTAGGGCCAGCTGTGGTGCCACAAAGACAGTTTCTAGTGCCAATTTGGGCTTCAGGCGTGCCGGCTAGCAGCTCTCTTGCAATACTCTGGTGCAACAATATGCATCTACTTCATGTCGACTTATTGTTAAAGTTATTATAAGATGTTATCGCTGTCTGGAACTTGCAGTAATTGAATTTCAGTCAAGGATCTGTGGATAATATACTGGAATACCAGAGCAGTGAGACGAGTACACACACACACACACACACACACACACACACACACACACACACACACAATAATAATATATATATATATATATATATATATATATATATATATATATATATATATATATATATATATATATATATATATATATATACAAAATGGTCCATCTGGAATAATCACCAACAAAATCTTTAATACCTTCAGCGTCTCCCATCTGGTGGTACAGGCGAGCTGGGGCTGTAGCTTAGTCCTATCTCCCTCTCCCAGACAGACGTTCTCTCTCTCTCTCTCTCTCTCTCTCTCTCTCTCTCTCTCTCTCTCTCTCTCTCTCTCTCTCTCTCTCTCCTCTCTCAGCTTGTGCAGACTTGAATAATTCACCGAAGAAACAAATTAAAACACATTGAAACATAAACGAACAAAGACAAAGGGAGAGACAGAATCAGTGTTATAAAGGCACAAAGATTAAATTATGGAAACACAATGAGGGGAAAAACTCTTTCACTCCTCCATCACCCAAAACATTCCCTCATACCTACGATCTCTCAAGCTTGCAGCAGTACCAACACTCCCTCACACCTCCAACATGATCTAGCACACATCCGCTGCTCTCCCTCAGTCCATCAACACTCCCTCACACTCCAACACATACACGACACTCTCCCTCACACCTCCAACACATACACGACACTCTCCCTCACACCTCCAACACATACACGACACTCTCCCTCACACCTCCAACACATACACGACACTCTCCCTCACACCTCCAACACATACACGACACTCTCCCTCACACCTCCAACACATACACGACACTCTCCCTCACACCTCCAACACATACCGCAAACACTTGCCTTCACTCACCTCATCAACACATTCCACATATCTACCAACACCTCCAACACATCCACATTCTCCCTCACACCTCCATCACATCAGACACTCTCCCTCACACTAACACACTCATACGAGCACTACTCCACTCAGACCCACCAACAGACAGTCCCCTCACACTCAACATTATAATGGCTTTGTCTCTAAGATCTGCTCACACCATGGAGGTCGTTACACGACTCTCCCCCCTACAAGGTAATAATGGCTTGTCTCTGAGATCTTAGCCCATGGAGTGTGTCCTTTCGCGAGGGTTGAGCTCTACTCTTGGGGCCTATCGTTGCACTGAAGCTATGGGACATTTCCTACCTCTGTTCCTCTGACTTCTGGGTACCTCTGTTCCATTGACCTCTAGGTACCTCTGCACAACTGACCTCTAGGTACCTCTGCTCACCTTTGTCTTGAAACTTTGTGAATTGTTAGGTTTTATAAGACAGCTTTCTTGACTGAACTGTTTTTCAAGCATTATAAACACCAATGATATATTTTATCTCCTGCCTGAAGTTTGAATTATAAAGTGGCTTTACCTCCGTCGTGAGTTCTATGCAAACATTCGTGCAAAGAAATTTGTATATGCGTGTATGTACTCACCTAATTGTGTGTGTGTGTGTGTGTGTGTGTGTGTGTGTGTGTGCAGCAGTCCTACCTCATGGCTGCATGATTTCCCTAGTGAGCTGTGCCAGGATTTTTACCCACGGTCAGTCTCAACCACTAAAAATTACAGAATTTAATTTGGTTAACGGGATGAGGTCTCGGAATGCTAAGCGGACCTGTGTCAGGGTGACTTGTTATACTGCACTCCAAACAACATGTTAAATTATGATTATTATTATTGTTATTATTATTATTATTATTATTATTATTATTATTTTTATTTTATTATTATTATTATTATTATTATTATTATTATTATTATTAATTTTATTATTATTATTATTATTATTATTATTATTATTATTATTATTTTTATTTTATTATTATTATTATTTAGGGGCTCATACAGCGTCTAGGGAATGGCAGGGTAGCTCCAATTTCTTGAATCAAGAGCCCTTCCCTTGAAGAGAGGAAACAACGAAAATGGTAGAAGAGAATACGAAGGCAAATAATGGTTTCAATGAAGAGAAGTCGTGAGGCTCATGTCCTGTACCTACCCAATTATGGGTCCCGGCGTCTGCTGTATACAAGACCTCCGCAGAAACTACCTCCTCTTTGCAGGTATTGTGGAGGTAGTTGGTTAATGGGGTTTTTAAAGCCTGTCAGTTACACGAGGGTCATTAAGGCAGCATGACACCGGTTCACCATCAGTCAAGAATACTTTAATCCCTTAGATAGGTATCAGATTACACTCAATGTATACTTAGTCTAAGTTAGGTAAGATTTGTCAGGAAACAGGACAAGTGTTTCCTGACGCGGGTCTTAGTCATATGATGGCCCACAGCTGGAGCTTTGTGTCATTTGACTGACCTTACCAGTCCACCCCTTTAAAAATTAGGGTAATGATTAAAAAGATTTATATCTTCTCAGCATACTGTGAGATATACACCTCTCGTTGGATATAGGTACTCTGAGAGACATACCTCTCGTTGCATATAGGTACTCTGAGAGACATACCTCTCGTTGGATATAGGTACTCTGAGAGACATACACCTCTCGTTGCATATACAATGAGAGACATACACCACTCGGTGTATATATCCTGTGTAAAGTTCTGGCTTTCTCTCTGTTTGTATGTGACTCCATCTCTCTTAAGAGAGTGGCTGTGTTAGTCGTGGATTCCATTGATTCACGGGGTGTCGAACCCCTCTGGTTTACAGGTGTCGAATCCCTTGTAATTCATAGGGTCTATAATATCATTGACATCCTGAATGATCAGAAATATTATTCAGTCTAGCAGACGGTGGGTCGAGCCTGCAACACTTCCACTACACTCGTATGTGGTGATTCAGTAAACAGATATAGCGGGGCATCATCTGGCACAGGCGCATGTCAAGTGGCACTTGTCTTATTTCCTGGCAAGAGAAACAGAAGTACCATCCAGTACCCGTTACACTGAATAACTCCCAACAGGTTTAGCACTCAGTGAGCAAGAGAAAAAAGATGGAGCCTTTGTGGTTCACAGCGTCCTGAGCCTTCATTGGTTCATGGTATGGCGAACTCAGTGGAAGCCAACAGAGAGGTGGGGCCATTAGCTTAGCCTAGACTCCTGCAACGGAATGTTAGGAAGTATTTCTTCAGTCATAGAGTTGTCAGGAAGTGGAACAGTCTGGAGAGTAATGTAGTGGAGGCAGGATCCATGCATAGCTTTAAGAAGAGGTTCGATAAAGCTCGTGGAGAAGGGAGAGAGTGGACCTGGTAGCGACCAGCGAAGAGGCGGGCCCATTAGCTATGACTCGAACCCTGCAACCACATATAGGTAAGTACACAGACACACACACAAGAGGTATGATACAGCTCATGGAGCAGGAAGAGTGACCTAGTAGCGGCCAGTGAAGAGGCGAGGCCAGGAGCTGTGAATCGACCCCTGCAACCACAACTAGGTGGGCACACACAGACCATGATGATTCACCTGGAATAATGAAGAAAGTCTTTAATACCTACTCCGTCTCCCATCTGGTGGTAGAGGCCAGCTGGTCGTGTAGCTTGCTGCTATCACCCTCTCCCAGACACTCACGCACGCACATGCATGCAAGGTACACGCACACGCATACGAGGCACAAGCACGCTCACGGACACGCACACAAATGCACCTACATATGCATACACGCACTCTTTCTCGCAGGGACGCAATCGCATACACATACACATGCTGTTCGTGTGTGTATCTGTGTATGTGTGCGTGTGCGTGAGTGTGTGTGTGTGCGTGTGTATATGTGTGTGTGTACTCACCTAATTGTGGTTACAGGGGTCGAGACTCAGCTCCTGGCCCTGCTTCTTCGCTGTCCGCTACTGGGTCTCTGCTCTCCCTGCTCCATGAGCTTTATCATGCCTTGGCTTAAAACTATGTATGGTTCCTGCCTCCACTATATCGTTCGCTAGACTATTCCACTTCCTAACTACTCTATGGCTGAAGAAATGCTTCCTAACATCCCTTTGATTCATCTGAGTCTTCAGCTTCCAATTGTGTCCCCTTGTTTCTGTGTTCCCTCTCTGGAACATCCTGTCACTATCTACCTTCTCGATTCCCCGCAGTATTTTGTATGTCGTTATCATGTCTCTTCTAACCCTTCTGTCCTCCAGTGTTGTTAGTCCTATTTCCCTCAACCTTTCTTCATAGGACAGACCCCTGAGCTCTGGAACTAACCTTGTCGCAATCCTTTGCACTTTCTCTAATTTCTTGACGTTCTTGACCAGGTGTGGGTTCCAGACTGATGCTGCATATTCTAGTATGGGCCTGACGTACACGGTGTACAGTGTCTTGAACGATTCCTTGTTGAGGTAACGGAACGCTAATCTTAGGTTTGCCAGTCGCCCATATGCTGCCGCAGTTATCTGGTTGATGTGTGTTTCCGGAGACGTGCTTGGCGTTATACTCACCCCAAGGTCTTTCTCCTTTAACGAGGTTTGTAGCCTTTGTCCACCTAGCCTGTACTCTGTCAGCGGTCTTCTTTTTCCTTCTCCGATCTTCATGACTTTGCATTTGGTGGGGTTAAATTCGAGAAGCCAGTTGCTAGACCAGATGTCAAGCTTGTCCAGGTCTCTTTGAAGTCCTGCTTGGTCCTCATCCGATGTTATTCTCCTCATTAATTTCACATCATCTGCGAACAGAGACACTTCTGAGTCTATCCCGTCCGTCATGTCATTCACATATACCGAGAATAACACTGGTCCTAGGACTGACCCCTGCGGTACCCCACTCGTCACAGACGCCCACTGTGATACCTCATCACGCACCATGACCCGTTGTTGTCTCCCTGTGAGGTATTCCTGATCCATTCCAGTGCCCTTCCTGTTATACCTTCTTGTTTTTCCAGCTTCTTTACTAATCTCATGTGAGGAACTGTGTCGAAGGCCTTCCTGCAGTCCAGGAAAATGCAATCAACCCACCTTTCTCTCTCTTGTCTTACCTCTGTTACTTTATCATAGAACTCCAGGAGGTTTGTTACACAGGATTTGCCTTCGTGTGTGTGTGTGTGTGTGTGTGTATTCAATGTTTGACGATGAAAGAAAAAAGTCATGTGAATTTCTAGAGGAAACTCGATAGGAAAAACTCTAAGACTGAAAAAAATGTACGTCCTTACGTCCATATGCCTCATCTTCGTCTTTTTCTCCAATATCTTGGATTAAGAGCCTCAAGGGGTACCCCTCCTAGAAGGGGCAGGAGGAAAGGGAAAAGTTGAAAGTAAATGGAAGGGATGTTCCCGTCCTGCCAGGGAGTAATTGTCAGTGTGTCTGAGGGTGGTGGGGAGAGGACCAGCCTGACGAACATTGAACAGGGAAGCTGTCAGGAGAATATTTTATGCACTGATTTCTGGGACAGCTGAGAGGAAAGTGAGAGGCTGTGTGGAACGGTAGCGAGGGATGGGCAAGGAGAGAGGGGCGGGGAAAGTGGTTGTGTGGAACGGTGGCGAGGGATAGGGAGGGAGGAATAGAGATTGTGTGGAAAGGTAGCAAAGGTTAGAGAGAGAGAGAGAGTTTGTGGAAAGGTAACAAGGGATAGGGAGCGAGGAAGTGAGAGAGTTTCAAAGCCAGGGCTCGTGTGCCTCCAGTGTAAATTAAATCACAGTTTTTACCTGGGATTGGATACACACCAAGTGCTCCTGACGTTGTTGTTTGTGGTAAACTCCAGACAAACTGTTATGAATTTTTTATATCTTTGTTAGGACTTTTGTTAGGATACGGAAATGCTGCCACTAAGAATGATTTTTGTTAACAATTAACCTTTATGCCTTGATGGAAAAGGGTTGACTAATTTAATTACAAAAGTTTATTTTCGGTAAATGGATTTGTGGAGGTGAGATATACGTGTTAAATATCCCCGAAGGACGACCTTTAAAAGGCTGTCATTTTTTTTCTTCCTCCTCCAACTTTTCTATTTTGTTTCGCTCGTAACTCGAGAACGTCTCGTTCAATAACCTTAAAATTGTCAACACTCGTGTACGGTAATGAGGACTAAATTCTTAGACCAACTGGCATGTTCACGATGCCCTGAACCACATATTGAACCCCTTCCCAGCATCCTGGGATGACTCTGATAACCTCCAAAAGCCTCAGTGGCGGAGCTTCAAGCCTTTAAGAAGAAAACAGTTGCCAAATAGAATAAACTGAGTAGGTGTAAATCCGACCATTTTACATGTATAATAATGTGAAATGTTTATTCATGGTAAATAATCCTCCTCATACTTCTTCTGAACGGCTTCAATGTTTAATAATTGGTGCAGCTTACGGCCAAGGTTGTACCTATTGAACTTTCCTTTGCCGGCAAATTTTGTTGACGCAGTAAAATGGTAAAACATAAATTTATTGACGATTACTTAAAAATCAATGATAAATAGTTTCTTCCTTATGTTCAGATAGACTTCCGATGATTTATGCTAAAAACAATTTTTCATTCTGGTTATATACATACTACCATGCTGCTTGAGGTTCACTGACGTGCCCGGGCTACCATGCTTGAGGTTCACTGACGTGCCCGGGCTACCATGCTTGAGGTTCACTGACGTGCCCGGGCTACCATGCTTGAGGTTCACTGACGTGCCCGGGCTACCATGCTTGAGGTTCACTGACGTGCCCAGGCTACCATGCTTGAGGTTCACTGACGTGCCCGGGCTGCCATGCTTGAGGCTCACTGACGTGCCCGGGCTACCATGCTTAAGGTTCACTGACGTGCCCGGGCTGCCATGCTTGAGGTTCATTGACGTGCCCGGGCTACCATGCTTAAGGTTCACTGACGTGCCCGGGCTACCATGCTGAAGGTTCACTGACGTGCCCGGGATGCCATGCTTGAGGTTCATTGACGTGCCCGGGCTACCATGCTTAAGGTTCACTGACGTGCCCAGGCTGCCATGCTTAAGGTTCACTGACGTGCCCGGGCTGCCATGCTTGAGGTTCACTGACGTGCCCGGGCTACCATGCTTGAGGTTCACTGACGTGCCCGGGCTGCCATGCTTAAGGTTCACTGACGTGGCTGGGCTGCCATGCTTAAGGTTCACTGACGTGCCCGGGCTGCCATGCTTGAGGCTCACTGACGTGCCCGGTCTACCATGCTTGAGGTTCACTGACGTGCCCGGGCTGCCATGCTTAAGGTTCACTGACGTGCCCGGGCTGCCATGCTTGAGGCTCACTGACGTGCCCGGGCTACCATGCTTAAGGTTCACTGACGTACCCGGGCTACCATGCTTGAGGTTCACTGACGTGTCCGGGCTACCATGCTTAAGGTTCACTGACGTGCCCGGGCTGCCATGCTTGAGGCTCACTGACGTGCCCGGGCTGCCATGCTTGAGGTTCACTGACGTGCCCGGGCTACCATGCTTGAGGTTCACTGACGTGCCCGGGCTACCATGCTTGAGGTTCACTGACGTGTCCGGGCTACCATACTTAAGGTTCACTGACGTGCCCGGGCTGCCATGCTTAAGGTTCACTGACGTGCCCGGGCTACCATGCTTAAGGTTCACTGACGTGCCCGGGCTGCCATGCTTGAGGTTCACTGACGTGCCCGGGCTGCCATGCTTGAGGTTCACTGACGTGCCCGGGCTATCATGCTTGAGGTTCACTGACGTGCCCGGGCTGCCATGCTTAAGGTTCACTGACGTGCCCGGGCTACCATGCTTAAGGTTCACTGACGTGCCCGGGCTGCCATGCTTGAGGTTCACTGACGTGCCCGGGCTACCATGCTTGAGGTTCACTGACGTGCCCGGGCTACCATGCTTGAGGCTCACTGACGTGCCCGGGCTGCCATGCTTGAGGTTCACTGACGTGTCCGGGCTACCATGCTTGAGGTTCACTGACGTGCCCAGGATACCATGCTTGAGGTTCACTGACGTGCCCGGGCTACCATGCTTGAGGCTCACTGACGTGCCCGGGCTACCATGCTTGAGGTTCACTGACGTGCCCGGGCTACCATGCTTGAGGCTCACTGACGTGCCCGGGCTACCATGCTTGAGGTTCACTGACGTGCCCGGGCTACCATGCTTGAGGCTCACTGACGTGCCCGGGCTACCATGCTTGAGGCTCACTGACGTGCCCGGGCTGCCATGCTTGAGGTTCACTGACGTGCCCGGGCTACCATACTTGAGGTTCACTGACGTGCCCGGGCTGCCATGCTTGAAGTTCACTGACGTGCCCGGGCTGCCATGCTTGAGGCTCACTGACGTGCCCGGGCTGCCATGCTTGAGGCTCACTGACGTGCCCGGGCTACCATACTTAAGGTTCACTGACGTGCCCGGGCTACCATACTTAAGGTTCACTGACGTGCCCGGGCTACCATGCTTGAGGTTCACTGACGTGCCCGGGCTACCATGCTTGAGGTTCACTGACGTGCCCGGGCTACCATGCTTGAGGCTCACTGACGTGCCCGGGCTACCATCTTAGGTTCACTGACGTGTCCGGGCTACCATCTTAAGGTTCACTGACGTGCCCGGGCTACCATGCTTGAGGCTCACTGACGTGTCGGGCTACCATGCTGAGGCTCACTGACGTGCCCGGGCTGCTTGAGGTTCACTGACGTGCCGGGCTGCCATGCGAGGCTCACTGACGTGCCGGGTACCATACTTAGGTTCACTGAGTGCCCGCTACCATCTAAGGTTCACTGACGTGCCCGGGCTACCATGCTTGAGGTTCACTGACGTGTCCGGGCTACCATGCGAGTTCACTGACGTGCCGGGCTACCATGCTGAGTTTCACTGACGTGCTGGGCTACCATACTTAAGGTTCACTGACGTGTCGGGGCTCCTACTTAAGGTTCACGACGTGCCCGGGCTACCATGCTTGAGGTTCAATGACGTGCCCGGGTACCATACTTAAGGTTCACTGACTGCCCGGGCTACCATACTAGGTTCACTGACGTGCCGGGCTACCATGCTGGTTCACTGACGCCCGGGCTACCAGGAGTTCACTGATGCCCGGCTACCATCGGTTCACTGACGTGCCCGGGCTGCCATGGGCTCACTGACGCCGGGTACCATGCGAGGCTACTGACGTGCGCTGCGAGTTCACTGACGTGCCGGGCTATGCGGCTCACTGATGCGGGCTACCATACTTAGGTCACTGACGCCGGGTCCATAGGTTACGACGTGCCCGGGCTACCTGCGAGTTCACTGACGCCGGCTACCATGCTAACTGCGTCCCGGGCTACCATGCTTGAGGTTCACTGACGTGCGGGCTCCGCTGCTCACTGACGCCGGGCACCATCTGGTCACACGTGCGCGGGCTACCATGCTTGAGGCTCACTGAGTGCCGGGCTACCATGTTGAGTTCACTGACGCCGGCTACCATGGTTCCTGCGCGGGCTACCTGCTTGGCACTGACGTGCCGGGCTACCATGCGGCTCACTGCGCGGCTGCATGCGAGGTTCACGACGCGGGCACCATAGGTTCACTGATGCCCGGGCTACCGCTGAGGTTCACTGACGTGCGGGCCTCTTGGTGCCGGGCTACCATGCTGGGTTCCGGGCTACCATGCTTGAGCTCACTGAGCCCGCCCATCTTGAGTCACTGACGTGCCGGCTACCATGCTTGAGGTCACTGACGTGCGGGTACCATGCGAGGTCTGACGTGCCCGGCTCCATGCGAGGTTCACTGACGCCCGGGCTACCATTGAGTCACTACGTGCCGGGCTCCATGCTTGGGTCACTGACGCGGGCTGCGAGGTCACTGACGTGCCCGGGCTGCCATGCGAGGCACTGCGGGCTACCATACTGTTCACTGACGCCCGGGCTACCATACTTAAGGTTCACGCGCCCGGCTACCATGGAGTTCACTGGTCGGGACTTGAGGTCACTGACGTGCCGGCTACCGTGAGGTCACTGATGCCGGGCTACATCTGGTTCACTGACGTGTCGCTACCATCAGGTTCACTGACGTGCCCGCTACCATGCTAGCTCACTGAGCCGGGCTACCATGCGAGCTCACTGACGTGCCCGGGCTGCTTGAGTTCACTGACGTGCCCGGGTGCCAGGCTCCTGACGTGCGTACATCAGGTTCACTGACGTGCCCGGGTACCATTAGGTCACTGCGCCCGGCTACCATGCGGGTCACTGATGCCGGGCTCTTGAGTTCACTGCGGGCCCATGCGAGGTCACTGACGTGCCCGGGCTACCATACGGTTCGACGTGCGGGCTACCATACTAAGGTTCACTGACGTGCGCACCATGCGAGGTTCACGAGCCCGGGTACCATAGGTTCACTGACGTGCCCTATTAGGTTACGACGCCCGGGCTCCAGCGAGTCACTGACGCGGTACATGCTTGAGGTCACTGCGCCGGCTACCATGTGAGTCACTGACGTGCCCGGGCTACCATCTTAGTTCACTGACGTGCCGGGCTACCATCTAGGTTCACTGACGTGCCCGGGCTACCATGCTTGAGGCTCACTGACGTGCCGGGCACCATGCGAGGCTCACTGACGTGCCGGGCTGCTTGAGGCGCGTGCCGGCTCATGCTGAGGTCACTGACGTGCCCGGGTACCATCTAGGTTCACTGACGTGCCCGGCTACCATCTTAGGTTCACTGACGTGCCCGGGCTACCATGCGAGGTCACTGACGTGCCGGGCTCCATGCTTGAGGTTCACTGACGTGCCCGGGCTCCATGCTGAGTCACTGACGTGCCGGGCTACCATACTTACGGGCTACCATGCTTGAGGTTCACTGACGTGCCCGGGCTACCATGCTTGAGGTTCACTGACGTGCCCGGGCTACCATGCTTGAGGTTCACTGACGTGCCCGGGCTACCATGCTTGAGGTTCACTGACGTGCCCGGGCTGCCATGCTTGAGGTTCACTGACGTGCCAGGGCTACCATGCCTGAGGTTCACTGACGTGCCCGGGCTGCCATGCTTGAGGTTCACTGACGTGCCCGGGCTACTGCTGCTGAGGCTCACTGAGTCGTGCCCGGGCTACCATGCTTGAGGTTCACTGACGTGCCCGGGCTACCATGCTTGAGGTTCACTGACGTGCCCGGGCTACCATGCTTGAGGTTCACTGACGTGCCCGGGCTACCATGCTTGAGGTTCACTGACGTGTCCGGGCTACCATGCTTGAGGTTCACTGACGTGCCCGGGCTGCCATGCTTGAGGCTCACTGACGTGCCCGGGCTACCATGCTTGAGGTTCACTGACGTGCCGGGCTACCATGCTTGAGGTTCACTGACGTGCCCGGGCTACCATGCTTGAGGTTCACTGACGTGCCCGGGCTACCATGCTTGAGGTTCAATGACGTGCCCGGGCTGGGAAAGAAACATGTCTTGTGAACCAGGCTGCCCTGTCTATGTGTCATTTGTGTGGCCGAGTATTCTAGAGCGCTGCCTGGGAATCTTGTTCGTCTCAGTAGCAGTATCGAGTCCTGCTGAGTGCGATCTTTCTCTGTATATACCCACTTGTTTCTGCAGGTGTATATATATATATATATCGTAATAACAAGATTGCAAATAAATCAGGGAACGGGTGGGACTTGAACCCACTCGCTCCGTGTTTACACTTCCTTGGAAACTTTTTCTAACAAGACGCCCACATTGTTTCTACTGTGTTTGTGTGATTCTCTCTCTCTCTCTCTCTCTCTCTCTCTCTCTCTCTCTCTCTCTCTCTCTCTCTTTCTTTTTCTATTCCCCTATCTTATCTCTCTCTCTTTCTCTCTCTTCATCTTCTTCTTCCTCTCTCCACATGTATATCTAATTCAACACAGAACTGAAGCATTAATGAATATTTTAAAATGTCAAATATTAATATTTCATACTGAACGTACATAAAACAGTTGATAACTGTTGACACAATATTTTGTTTAGAAACAAAATGTACATTAAAAGGGTAGCACACACACACACAACACACACACACACACGCACACACACACAACACACACACACGCACACACACACACGCACATGCACACACACACAACACACACACAACACACACGCACGCACACGCACACACTCCACATCTTTCACTTTTTTTCTGCACTGGACTGAAGAAGCCAGTGTGTGTGGATAAACGTTTCCAGAATTAAGATTTCCTAACGTTGTGTGAGTCTCATTGATCAACGTGACAGCTTTGTAAAGCATTTATTCACACATCTTCGTGTATACATCCTGTATACTTATTCTTCAACCTGTATATTGTCAGTAGTCTGATGATAAGACCCAGTATGCGGTTCATGGCATTTTTATGTTACCCAAGGTTTTAACTAAATCCTATAAATACACATGTTTCTGTTATTCAGGTAGATCTGTTTGTGACTCGATAAAGCCCACTGAGTGGGCGAAACGTTGTCAATAAAGGATCACATTATACTGCTTATGTGTTTATTTTTCCATTGTGTCGGTATTTTATACCATTTATTTCCAGAAATATTTGTCTAACCTATATTTTTGTGCTACCGAAGTAATTGCTAGTATTACACCTCACTTTGAGCCTATATATACCCTCTGTGTCCATGTATTGTTTGTAACGGCTTGACAAAGTTCCTGGAGAGCGAAACGTTGCCACAATAAAATGTCACATTAGTTGCATTTGTGTCCTTTTACTTATCAATCTTGAAAGAAATTCTCCTTTGTATGGACTGATGAAGCCACTGTATGGCGAAACGTTTCCTCATTGAAGATACCCAAGTGTTGCATATGTGTCTAATTTACCAACCTGTGGGTTCTCTGAACCACTCATCTACGTGTGCTGAGGTTCAAGTTACCCTCTGCAAGCGTTTCACAATTTTTAACCCGCCACGAATCATGACTGAGCTTTGTCAAACGTCAAACAGCTACTTAATAGGAGTCATGACAGCGATAGATGATAAAAGCTTTCTCAGGAGTCCCTAGTGCTCCTCTCTTGAATTTTTCATGAGTTCGAGGACAAGTAAGAGGATTGTAGCCTCAAGTAAGAGGATTATTGACCTGATTGATGGCTGTTTGAAACTACTTTTGTGGTATCAGGTGTACGAAGCGCCACAATACACACGCGGCATTTACCGGAGTCACTCCACGGTCTCTTGGTGACTACGATAATGACATTCAGTGGCGAAAATATGAGGTATTGGACAGACACAAGAAATGAGTGTTTATTTGAAGACGTTTCGCCAATAGTGGCTTTTTCAATTCGATGTCATCAAGATACATAAGAACATAAGAAAGAAGGAACACTGCAGCAGGCCTGTTGGCCCATTCTAGGCAAGTCCTTCACATTCCATCCCACTAACAGAATATTTGTTCAACCTAATTTTCAATGCTACCCAAGAAATAAGCTTTGATAATTTTATTTACTCATGTGCAATTCCCACTCAAATCCAACCCCTTTCACTCATGAATTTATCCAACCTAAATTTAAAACTACCCAAGGTCCTTGCTTCAATAACCCTACTAGGCAGACTGTTCCACTCATCAACTACCCTATTTCCAAACCAATACTTTTCTATATCCTTTCTAAATCCATTATTGCGGGTTCTCTCTTGAAGAGATACCCTCAAGACCTTATTTATATCCCCTTTGTTAATACCCATTTTCCACTTGTATACCTCGATCATGTCTCCCTCATTCTACGTCTTACAAGTGAATGTAATTTAAGGGTCTTCAATCTTTCTTCGTAAGGAAGATTTCTAATGCTATGTATTAATTTAGTCATTCTACGCTGAATGTTTTCTAACGAATTTATGTCCATTCTGTAATATGGAGACCAGAACTGAGCTGCGTAATCTAGGTGAGGCCTTACTAATGATGTATAAAGCTGTAATATAACCTCTGGACTTCTGTTGCTAACACTTCTTGATATAAATCCCAGTAATCTATTTGCCTTATTACGTACGCTTAGGCATTGCTGTCTTGGTTTAAGGTTGCTGCTTACCATCACCCCCAAGTCCTTCTCGCAATCTGTATGGCTAAGTTCACTTATAAGTGCTTGGGTTATGGACACTCCCGAGCTTTAGAACTTTGCATTTATCTACATTGAACTGCATCTGCCATTTGTCTGACCAGGAATTGAGTTTGTCTAAATCCTCCTGTAGTTCACTGACATCTACGTCTGAATCGATTATCCTACCTATCTTCGTGTCATCAGCGAATT
>WNWK01023536.1:0-30968 GCA_009830355.1 Cherax destructor
TGAGGTGAAAGTGTTGAATGATGATGAAAGTATTTTTTTTTTGGGATTTTCTTTCTTTTTGGGTCACCCTGCCTCGGTGGGAGACGGCCGACTTGTTGAAATATATATATATATATATATATATATATATATATATATATATATATATATATATATATATATATATATATATATATATATATATCAATGCACCACGCAGGAACAAGCCACTCAGCCACATAAGCTATACCCGCTTGTTTCTGCGTGGTGCAATGATATAAAAATAGCTTGAGAGGTCAGAACATACAGGAGGAGATTGAAATAGCTTGAATCCATGCTTGAGGCTCACTGACGTGCCCAGGCTGGGAAAGTAACATGGCTTGTGAACCAGGCTGCCCAGCTTATGTGGCATTTGTGGCTGAGTGGCTAGGAGCACTGCCTGGGAATGTTGTCAGTCTCAGTAGCAGTATCGAGTCCTGCTGACTGATCTTTCTCTGTATATACCCGCTTGTTTCTGCGTGGTGCATTGATATATATATATATATCAATTACAACACTGTCCTAGCCAAGGCTCCGAACCCATGTTGTACTGGCCCTCCATTGTGAGCAAGAACCACATGCCGCCTTAACCCACAGGACCACCCAATCCTACAAGAACCAAGCACAGAGCTATGTGTTTTACCTTGGTCCGAGGCTAGTACACCAAACAGGGATGAGAAAGAAATTAGCTTGAAAGCTCCCACACCTCCGTATGTCCTCGGATCAATGTAAAACACATAGCTCTGTGCTGTGTGCTTGGTTCTTTTAGGATTGGGTGTTCCTATGGGTTAAGGCATCATGTGATTCTCGCTCACAATCATTCAATCAATCAACTTTATTTCTGATAATATTACAAAGTGGGGTTTACATATTATGTTATTTAGACATTTTATGAAGTATTACAAGAAGGCCAATAATATGCCTAGGTATGCCTAGGCATTTCAGGCTGTCTTATACTAGATCTTACTCTATAATGACACAATGATTATAATGGTATTAAGGTTAGGTAATTGTAGTGATTAACTAGGTTTACAAAATTGAGGTAGTTTAAAAATTTAAGAATTTAACAATTAGTTTATATATTAATGGAAATGGTGACGTGTTAGCATGATACAGTTTCTATATTGGAGTGTCTTAGGCAAACTTATGACTAGCTTAAGAATTATGAAGCAATAATTGTATTAGAATTTTGTTTACATTCATGTGTAAATTAAGGGGAATCACCGATATCAATAAGTGTATCTTGCTGTGGATATGTGCAAGATAAAGTAGTTTTCATGTGGTTAGCTACCGGTTGTGTGCATAAGTGAGATAAGATATTTTTTAACGGTGCTTTTGAAAATGGAGGTTGTGTCTGCAGTTCTAGAGTTTTCAGGCAGGGAGTTCCAGATTTTAGGCCCTTTTATGTACATTGAATTTAATTTTTGTATAGATTTAGTCGGACACGGGGAATGTCAAAAGATATGTTTGTGTCTGGTATTATGTCTATGGGTCCTGTCACAACTGTCAAGAAAAGTGTTTTAGCTCAGGGTTAAAGTTGGAAGTTAAGGTTCTATAAATGTAGATAGCAGAGTAGTAAGTGTGGATGTTCTGAACAGTGAGTAAGTTTAGTTCTTTGAAGAGTGGGGGGAGGGGGTGCTGCCTAGCGTTGGATTGCGTGATAATTCTTACTGCGGCTTTTTGTTGGGTTATTATTGGCTTTAGGTGGGTAATTGCTGTTGATCCCCATGCACAAATGGCATATGTGAGTGAATAGTATAGGGTGAGTAGGGCTGATTGTGGTACATAGTAACGTATCTTAGAGAGGATCCCCACAGTTTTGGACACTTTCTTTGTTATGTGTTGGATATGGGTGCTGAATTTCAAGTTGCTGTCGAGGTGAAGGCCCAGGAATTTGCCCTCATTATGTTTAGCAATAGGTGTAGTGTTGATCTTAGTTTAATTGTGGATCACCTGCTCTGTTGCCAAACATAATATAGAAGGTCTTATCAGTGTTGGGTGTAAGTTTATTGGCTGTCATCCATGCAGATATTTTTAGTAATTCCTCATTAACAATGGTGTTGAGCATGGCAAGATTTGGGTGGGAGATGACATAAGTCGTGTCGTCAGCAAAGATTATTGGTTTCAGGTGTTGTGATACTTTGGGAAGATCATTGATGTATAAGAGGAAGAGCAGGGGACCAATGACACTTCCCTGTGGTACTCCAGTATCAAGTGGTCTTGTCGAGGAGGTTGTATCTTTAATGGTGACATACTGATACTTATTAGTAAGGTAGGATTTGAAATATGTAAGTGCATGACCTCTTATACCATAGTGGTCAAGTTTGTGGAGTAGGATGCCGTGGTTTACTGTGTCGAAAGCTTTCCTTAGGTCAATATTCCTTATTTTCTAATGCTGTGTAAAGCAGGTCTATCATTTTTACGAATGCATCGTTAGTGCTTTTATTTTTCCTGAAGCCAAATTGGCAGGGGTTGAGTATGCTTTGTGTCGTTATAAACGAGTATAATCTCTTGTGCACAAGTTTCTCGAAGATTTTGGATAGCAACGGTAAGTTTGATATTGGCCTATAGTTGTTTACGTCTGTGGGGTCACCACCTTTGTGTATTGGTGTAACTCTCGCTGTTTTGAGTAGTGTTGGGAAAGTGCTAGTTTCTAATGATTTGTTAAAAAGTAATGAAATAACATGTGAAAGGACATGGGCGGCTCGCTTGTGTAGTAATGGTGGGACTTGAGACAGATTCCCTGATTTATTTTTAAGTGAATTGATTATCATGGTGACTTCAGTGCCTCAATAGGTGCAAGATAGAAAGAAGGAGGATGGGAAATTCCCATCCAGGTAATCACTTGCTTGGGCATTGGTATCTGGGATTTTACTGGCAAGATTTGATCCTATGGTTGAGAAGTCATTTATCTTGTTTACTGTATCAATAGGCTGTTGTGATGTTTCGTTTGGTATAGTTAGGACAATATCCCTAGTCCCATAATCTGTGAGAGTGTTTTCCAGGTCTTTTTTTATATCTCCTCTTGTTTCAGTGAATCTGCTGGAGTAGTACAATTGTTTGGCTTTTTTTATTAGTTTGGTGAGAACTGATGAATAGTGTTTAATAAACTCTTTATGTATGAAGCCCTGTCTATATTGCTTTTCATATTGATGTTTTTTGTTAATGGATTTCAGTAAGCTGTTAGTTAGCCATGGGCAACTTAGCCGTTTATTCGTAATCTCTTTCATTTTTATATGACAATGTTTGTTGTATAGTCTAAGTAATTTATTAAGAAAATTGTCTGTCCAATCATCGATACCCTTGGCATTGGAGAATTCTATAGCCCAGTCAACCGTCTCTAGCTCTGCTGTGAAGTTACATATTGAGGTCTCGTCATGGAGTCTAAATGAAACTTTGGTGTATTCTAGAGGTGGTTTACTAATGTTTGTTAAGAGGAAGGTGGGATAGTGGTCTGTGGTGCTGTCTGTTATTATCCATGATTTAAGGGGGGCTAGGATATTGGTCCATATATGGTCGATTATGGCTGCACTCGTCTCAGTAAGCCTGGTTGGTTTAGTTGGTATGAGAAGTGTGGTGTTCATATTGTTGATGAAATCAGTTACTGGCTGGTCATGTGGTTGGCCAAGGTTGATGTTGAAGTCTCCAGCTAAGATAAGGTGGTGCTTGTTCATTTGGTTATTTGTTATTAGTGTTTTTAGTTTATCGCTAAAATTTGGGATGTTTGTATGAGGCATCCGGTTTTGTGCAGTAAAATTAGCAAAAATATATTCTCCATATTCATCACTATAGCAAGTGGTGTCACAACAGGATATTTAATTAGAGTAATAGATTGCAATACCTCCCCCAACTTGATGTGGTCTGCAGTTGTGTATTGCTGTGTATCCTGGTAGCGAGTAGATATCTATTGTATCCTGCGTAAGCCAGGTTTCAGTAAGAACAATACATGTGAAGGTTGTCTTTAGGGAATCAAGGAGGGCAAGGATGTCATCATAGTGTTTGCTTAAGGATCGGATGTTGTAGCTAAGAACTGTTATACTTTTAGCAGTATTTAGGACAGTGTTGGCTTGTGATGCTGTGTAGTAGAGGCAGTTACTTTCCAGTAAATTTTGATTAGGTGTTAGATTATATAGGTTTAGATCAGGGTCGACGTGATCATTTATCATTTAGGTTAAATAGTAATTTTGTTATATCATGTATAGTGTGGAGAGTTCTAGTTCTGATATCTGTAGTAAGGGGATGTTTGGACAAGTATATAACTAATGCACATTGGTCAAATAGAGTACAGTAACAAATAAACATAATGGAATTGTATTGACTATGTATTAAGCTAGAATGAAATAAGGTATAATTAGATATAAACTAGTAAGATAAAATTATAAAATAAAGTAGCACCAATGAGTTTGGTATTGGTTATGTATTAAGCTAGAATGAAATAAAGTAAAATTAGATATTAACTAAGATACAATTATAAAATAAAGTTTGGTATTGGTTATGTATTAAGCTAGAATGAAATAAAGTAAAACTAGATATTAACTAAGATACAATTATAAAATAAAGTAGCACAAGACTGTCACTTGTAATTGCACTAAACTAGATATTAACTAAGATACAATTATAAAATAAAGTAGCACCAGAATGTCACTTGTAATTGCACTAGGGAATAGTTGCAAACTTGTATATAAAAAAGGTATAACACAGGTTTATACAAAAGTATAATAAAAAAATAAATAAAAGAAGGGCAAGGAATTGGGTGCAAGTGATTTGATAGTAAGATGCTATACAATAGATATTTAAAAAAAGTAAATGGAATATTTGCCACAGGTTATTAAAAAGTATTATTGATTAAGATAGGTCAATGATGTGGTAAATTACACGTATATAATAAAGCAGTTTATATAGCAATCAAACCATAAAAAAGTGGTTCTGAATCATTTATCAAACTGCGCCAGGCCAGGATTTGACCCCGCGAACATTGTCCCACCTCAAGAGGCCCCACAATGTACATGTCACCCTACCATCTGAGCCATGGATCCTACAAAGAACATGAGCCTAGCGAACTAGGCTTGTTTAATGTTGTGAGGACACTCGTGACAGATATATGCTCAAGGGTTAATTTCAGCGGGTATTCAAACAGGGGGAGGCTGAAATTAATCCTTGAGTATACATCTGCCACGAGTGTCCTCGCAACATGAAACAAGCCTAGTTTGATAGGCTCATGTTCTTTGTAGGATCGATGGCTCAGACGGTAGGGTGACATGTACATTGTGTGATTTCTTGAGGTGAAACAATGTGTCCGCATACATACATACATACATATATACATACGCATTGAACCCCAGAAACGGGAGGGTTTGATCCACAATCTGGCAACCGTGACATGAGAGAGAGAGATCAATAAAGAAGAAAGATCAATGGTGTTGTAGAAGCCACTCTCCTCCTAGATGAAAAGGTCACCATCTGAGCTACTGATCTTCGTGACTCACTGAAATATTCAGCAGCAGGTGACATGCTTCTCAACACACTCAGTATATTGTATTAACTGACACAGTACACTGTACTGACTCTTTCAGTAGACTGTATATACTGACTCAGTACCCTGTGTTAGTTGGCTTGGTTTGCCATATTGCCTACCTCAGTAAACTACATTAACTGTCTCAGTACACTATATCAAATGACTCAGTACACTCTATTAACTGACTCAGTATGTACATTATAGCTTTTGCTGAGAGTTGTCTGGCACTGTACACTTAGGAAAGAAGAACACTGATACTGTACACTTAGGAGGAAAGAGGGACACTGTCTGGCACTGTGCACTTAGGAGGAAAGGAGGACACTGTCTGACACTGTACACTTAGGAAAGAAGGACACTGAAAAATCTGAAACAGTCTGAAGAACCAAAGATCAGTATGGGCATGACATCAGAAACTGCTACATCAGACACAAACTAGGGGACTGTAAGGAACAAAGGAATTAAACTGCATACAGTGGCCCTATCAGACCATCGTGAGCCCAGGATAGAAAGAGGAGCACACCAGGAACAATCGAGGGGACTGTAGAAAATGAAAGAGCTAAGTTATATGCAAAGGCCATAACAAACCATAGTGGTGCCCAGGAATAGCAGTGAAGGGAAAATGACAGACCACTTGACACAGGAACAACAGATAGAGAAGAAATTGAAGAAGGGAAAACTGCAATGGAGGCAACTAAATCGAATCAGGGGGGATACAAAGAGAAATGCAGTGGGAGAATGAAAGGGAGAGGTCAGTCTTTGTTTTTGGGCTCCAGGAAGTTGAAGGGAAAACTTACGAAGAAGACTGGGGTAGAAAAAAGCAATTGAAAGTATCATGAAAGCAATAGAAGAGGACGACATGACCCAGCTGGCAAGTTTTCTGAGAATAGTGGGGAGGTTTGCAAGCGGAAACCAGCCAGTCAAAGTGATTTTCAATGCAGAATCGGCTCGAAACAGGATCCTGCAGGAGAATGTGACTAAGAGCCATATCAGTGTACCATAGGGTATACCTCGACTGTGAGAGAACATGAGAAGAAAGGCAGAAACTGAAAGAAAGTGTACAAAGACGAAAAGAGGAAAGAGAGGCAAAGACAGAGATGGGCAGGAGAACCCAGACTCAGGAGGAAGAGCAAATTCAACCACATATGGAAGACCCTAAACTCTAACAACCGATTGCAACCAAAAAATCTTATCCCAAAACCCACACGCTGCACCCACCCCCCTCACCACAAACTCCATCTTTACAGCAGCCCCCATAGTTCCTTATTCAGGTCTCCTGCTTCCCCAACCCCAACGTAACCCCCAGACCACAGTTTTAGAAAAGAAGTTGAAGGTTTGGCTTACAAATGCAGATGAAATAACAAATAAATGTGAGGAGTGGCATGAAAGAATCAAGGAGACCTCCCGGACATCATAGCACTCACAGAAACGAAACTCACTAGAATGATAACAGACGCAATCTTTCCACCCGGATATCAGATCCTGAGGAAAGACAGAGGGTGCAGAGGGATAGGAGAAGTTGCACTGCTCATTAAAAACCAGTGAGGATTTGAGGAAATGGAAGGAATGGGCAAAAGGGACTACATAGTAGGAACAATTCAGTCTGGGGGCCTAAGGTGGTAATTGAAGTGATGTACAACCCACCACAGATCTGCAGGAGGCCAAGAGAAGAATACAAAGAGAGCAACAGAGCAATCATGGACACACTAGCTGAGATGGCCAGAAGAGCTCACATGGGTAGAGCAAAGTTACTAGTTATGGGTGATTTCTATCATGAAGAGATTGACTGGGAAAACCTGGAGCCACATGGAGAGCCTAGATGATGGATGTTGTACTGGAAACCCTCATTCATCAACATGTTAGGGAGAGGTGAGGATGAACCAGCAAGACTGGACCTAGTATTCACCTTAAGTAGCTCAGACATCGAGGACATTGAGTTACAAGTAAAGAGGGTAGCAGGAATAGGATGGGAGAAGCCAAACTACAAAAGGGGGGACTACACAGGCATGAGGAATTTCCTGCAAGAGGTTCTGTGGGAAAGAGAATTGGTAGGAAAATCAGTAAACGAAATGATGGACTACCTGACAACAAGATGCAAAGAAGTGAAGGAGAGGTTTGTTCCCAAGGGCAACAAAAATAATGGGAAGACCAGAAAGAGCTGTTAGTTCACCCAAAAGTGTAGGGAGGCAAAAACTAATTGCAATAGAGAATGGAAAAAGTACAGAAGACAAAGGACCCAGGAAAAAAAAAAGATTAGTCGAAGAGCCAGAAACGAATATGCACAGATAAGGAGGGAGGCCCAGCGACAATACGAAAACGACATAGCATCGAAAGTCAAGTCTGACCTAAAGCTGTTGTATAGCCACATCAGGAGGAAAAAAAACAGTCAAGGACCAGGTGATCAGGCTGAGGAAGGAAGGTGGGGAGTTCCCAAGAAACGACGAAGAAGTATGTGAGGAGCTCAACATGAGATTTAAAGAAGTATTCACAGTGAAGACAGGAAGGACTCCAGGAAGTCAAAATAGGGAAAGTACACCAACAAGGGATACACTAACAAATGCTGGGTGAAATACACATAACCGAGGAGGTGAAGAAGCTGCTATGTGAACTTAATACCTCAAAAGTGGTGGGACTGGACAACATCTCTCCGTGGGTCCTTAGAGGGAGCAGAAACGCTGTGTGTGCCACAATTTAAACTGGGCAACTACCTGAGGTATGGAAGATCATACTATACAGATCAGTGTCACTGACATGTATAGTATGCAAAGTAATGGAGAAAATTATCAGGAGACTGGTGGAGCACATAGAAAGGAACAAGCACAAGGTAACAGAAGTAAGACACGAGAGAGAGAGGGGTGGGTAGATTGCTTTTTCTTGGACTGAAAGAAGGCCTTCGACTCAGTTCCTCACAAGAGGTTAGCGCAAAACCTAGAGGGTCAAGGCACGTATAACAGGAAAGGCACTGCAATGGATCAGAGAATATCTGACAGGGAGGCAACAACGAGTTATGGTACGTGACAAGGTGTCAGAGTGGGCGCCTGTGACGAGCGGGGTTCTACAGGGGTCAGTCCTAGGACCAGTGCTGTTTTTGTTATATGTGAATGACATGAAGGAAGGGATAGACTCAGAAATGTCCCTGTTTGCAGATGATGTGAAGTTAATGAGAAGAATCAAATCTGATGAGGATCAGGCAGGACACAAAGAGACCTGGACAGGCTGCAAGCCTGGTCCAACAACTGGCTTCTCGAATTTAACCCTGCCATGAAGATCGGGAAGAGCAAAGAAGACCGCAGACAGAGTATAGGTTAGGTGGCCCAAAACTGCAAACCTCACTTAAGGAAAAGGATCGGCGGCATACGGGCGACTAGCGAACCTAAGAATAGCGTTCCGATACCTCAGTAAGGAATCATTCAAGACTGTACACCGTGTACGTCAGGCCCATATTGGAGTATGCAGCACCAGTTTGGAACCCACATCTGGTCAAGCACGTCAAGAAATTAGAGAACGTGCAAAGGTTTGCAACAAGACTAGTCCCAGAGCTAAGGGGAATGTCCTACGAAGAAAGGTTAAGAGAAATCGACCTGAAGACACTGGAGGACAGGAGGGTTAGGGGAGACATGATAACGACGTATAAAATACTGCGAGGAATTGACACGGTGGACAAAGACAGGATGTTCCAGAGTTGGGACACAGAATCAAGGGGTTACAATTGGAAGCTGACGACTCAGATGAGTCAAAAGGATGTTATGAAGTATTTCTTCACTCATAGAGTTGTCAGGAAGTGGAATAGTCTGGACAGTGATGTAGTGGAGGCAGGAACCATACATAGCTTTAAGACGAGGTATGATAAAGCTCATGGAGCAGGGAGAGAAGAGACCCAGTATGGGTCAGTGAAGAGGCTCGACCCCTAAAACCACAATTAGGTGAGTACAATTAGGTGAGTACACACACATACACACGCAGCACAACGTGCGTGTAGGTCCAAAATAAGTCTATTGATCTTAGAGGGACTTTAGTCCTGATGAAATAGATTGGAAAATCTGAGATTCACTTTGAGAACACGACAGGGAGAGCAAGGCTCACGGAGGGAGCTACGTGTAATTGTATTAACTGTATGCTAAAGAGCCACATGGATGAGAAACGGAGATGAGCCTCATAGGGTTGACTTAGTATTCACCCTTAATGAATCAAAACATAAAAATGTCACTGAAATGTTCCTTTAGGAGTCACTGACAACATACTGTTAAAACTGCAATTTATTGTACCTAGTATAAACAAGGCTGCCGGAAAGAAGAAAAGAGAAAACGAATGCAACAATCAGAAGTCAGAATTTCAGAAGAGACTATGACGGGATGAGAGGCTTCCATGCCAGCCAGGCAGGATGTAACACACAAGGCAGTTCTTGTTCTTCGTCAGGATACTTGCAATTTGCTTAGAGGTTTCTTCTGCTCCCGATGACCGCACGAGGTGTGATGTGATACTGGTTTATGGATGTTACAAGGATGGTGGATGAATAAACAACACAGACTGTGAATCCAGAGTATTGCGGGCAAGAGAGAAGGAAAGACATACACTGAAGGAAAAGATTTTATTTGGGAAAACGTTTTGTACTGTGTACATCTTTATCTAGTCATTTTAAAAAGCACTGCACAGAGTGAAATATTATCCCAATAAATGTTTGTTGTGTAGTCTGTCTGCAATACAAGCTATGGTGGGCTGCCTCTACAAGATATGTTGTGAATCCACAGAAACATTAGCACACATCAGGATCATTAATGTAACACAAAGTCCAAGGCTTAACCAGGCAACGCCAAAGCGAACATAAAATAAGCATATAGGAGAATATAGGGAGCGAATTAATCCAGCAGATCGAACAATGAGATATGAGTGAGTATACAAGGTCAAAAAGTAGTGTCGTCCATCGACTGGAAAATGACAAAGGAGCAAAGACAAAAGAGGATCCGAAACTGTTTCCCAGCTACATAAGAAAGAAAACAACTACGAAAGATCAGGAAATAGAATCGAAAATGAAAAAGGTAAACTCAAACAAAATTATTGGGAGATATGTCAGGTTTTCATTGAAGAAAAGGAACAGATGTCAAATCGTAGGGACGAGCTGACAAACTTGAAATTATAAAAATATCAATGTAAGAGATGCTGGACCACCATGAGAACTATATACTACAAGAAAGGTTACTGGAACAGGCAGGTTTACCCTATGGTTACTTAAATAAGAGACCGAAACACTGTATGTGGCAAAATCAGTGATGTACAGGAAGTGACCAGAGATGGAGAAACCATCAAGCTGATGGAGAAACCATCAAGCTGATGGAGAAACCATCAAGTTGATGGAGAAACCATCAAGCTGATGGAGAAACCATCAAGCTGATGGAGAAACCATCAAGTTGATGGAGAAACCATCAAGTTGATGGAGAAACCATCAAGCTGATGGAGAAAGCAAATGTGGTGCCAGTATACAAATAAGAAAACAAGCAGAATGCACTAAGTTATAAGCCAGTTTCATTGACATGCAAACTATGCCAAAGTGCTGGAAATTATAATCTAAAGGAGAATGGCAGAGCACCTGGAGACAAGTACAATAACTACGTTAAGGAAATTAACGTGTATGACGATCATTGATACGGTACCCCAGGAGACATTGATCCACAAACTAGAACAGGCGGGAATAATAGGAAAAGCTCTTCAATGGCTTAAGGAATACACGAACACTCTAAGTCAGAAAGTAAAGGTGAGGAAGGAAGAATAGGACTCAGCAAGAACACAAAGTGGGGTACCTCAAGAACCTGTATTACCTGGTGTATACCTGGAGAGGGTTTCGGGGGTCAACGCCCCCGCGGCCCGGTCTGTGACCAGGCCTCATGGTGAATCACGGCGTGATCAACCAGGCTGTTACTGTTGGCCGCACGTAAACTGACGTACGAACTACAGCCCGGATGGTCAGGTACTGACTTTAGGTGTCTGTCCAGTGCCTTGTTGAAGACAGCCAGGGTTCTATTGGTAATCCTCCTTATGTATGCTGGGAGGCAGTTGAACAGTCTTGGGCCACTGACACTTATTGTGTTGTCTCTTATCGTGCTAGTGGCACCCCTGCTTTTCACTGGGAGAATGTTGCATCGTCTGCCGAGTTTTTTGTTTTCATAGGGAGTGATTTAAGTGTGCAAATGTGGTACTAATCCCTCTAGGATTTTCCAAGTGTATATAATCATGTATCTCTCCCGCCTGCGTTCTAAGGAGTACAGGTCGAGGAACTTCAAGCGTGCCCAGTAATTTTGGTGTTTTATCATACTTATGTGTGCCGTGAAAGTTCTCTGTACATTTTCTAGGTCAGAAATTTCACATGTCTTCAAAGGTATTGTTAGTGTGCAGCAATTTTCCAGCCTAGATAGAACAAGCGAACTGAAGAGTGTCATCATGGGCTTGGCATCCCTAGTTTTGAAGGTTCTCATTATCCATCCTGTCATTTTCTAGCAGATGCGATTGATACAATGTTGTGGTCTTTGAAAGTGAGATCCTCTGACATTATCACTCCTAGGTCCTTTACATTAGTTTTTCGCTCTAGTGTGTGGTTGGAATTTGTTTTATATTCCGATATGAATTTTAATTTCTTCACGTTTTCCATATCGGAGTAATTGAAATTTCTCATCATTAAACTTCATATTGTTTTTTTATGGCCCATTTAAAGATTTGGTTGATGTCCACCTGGAGTCTTCCGGTGTCTTCAATGGTGGACACTGTCATGCAAATTCGGGTGTCATCTGCAAAGGAAGACATGGTGCTGTGACTTACATCCCTGTCTATATCAGATATAAGGATGAGGAATAGGATGGGAGCGAGTATTGTGCCTTGTGGAACAGAGTTTTTCACAGTAGCTGCCTCAGACTTTACTCTGTTTACTACTACTCTTTGTGTTCTATTTGTTAGGAAATTATAGATCCATCTACTAACTTTTCCTGTTATTCTTTTATCACGCATTTTGTGCGCTATTACACCATGGTCAAACTTGTCAAAGGCTTTTGCAAAGTCTGTGTATATTACGTCGGCGTTTCGTTTGTCTTCTAGAGCATCCAGGACCTTGTCATAGTGGTCCAGTAGTTGGGACAGACAGGAGCGACCTGCTCTGAACCCATGTTGCCCTGGGTTGTGTAACTGATGGGTATCTTGGCAATCTTGCTTAGAACCCTTCAAAGATTTTTTTGATATGGGATGTTAGCACTATCGGTCTTTAGTTCTTTGTTATTGCTTTACTGCCCCCTTTGTGGAGTGGGGCTATGTAGTTTTTAGCAGCTGTGGGATGACCCCAGTGTCCATGCTCCCTCTCCATAGAATGTCAAAACCACATGATAGGGGCTTCCTGCAGTTCTTGATGACCACGGAGTTCCACGAGTCAGGGCCTGGGGCAGAGTGCATGGCCATGTCATTTATCGCCTTTTCGAAGTCATGTGGTGTTAGGATAATATCAGATAGGTTTGAATCTACCAAATTCTGAGTCTCGCTCATTAAAAAAAATCATTTATGTTTTCTACTCAGTCTGGTTAGCGGCTCGCTGAAAATTGAGTCATATTGGGACTTGAGTAGCTCATTCATTTTGTTGGTGTCATCTGTGTAGGACCCATCCCGTCTAAGTAGGGGTCCAGTTTTGGATGTTGTTCTCGATTTATATTTGGGATAAGAAAAGTAATATTTTGGGTTTCTTTCAATTTCATTTATGGCTTTTAGTTCTTCCCGTGTTTCTTGTCTCTTGTAAGACTCCTTTAGCTTAAGTTCGATGTTTACGATTACAGCTCATATGTTGACGGACATTTGTAAACCACCTACCATATATCATCCCACGTATCACTCTTTGTAGATGACGTAAAACTAACATATATATGATTCTTGTATGAATACAAAGGCGGAAGCTACAGAACAAGCTATTACTTAAAGATTCGCTTTACTAAGAGCGAAACGTAATCCCAGTAGAAGTTTGTGCTGCCACCTGTGTCTGTTTTTATACAAGTAGTCCAACAAGTAGCTACTTGACTCCAACCCCAACTTATATAAAGCAATGAAAATAGAAGATGCGAAGAGAAGACCAAAGATAGAGCTCAGACTTAGACGGGAAGCAGCACAATACATGGGAGAGGTGACTTGCACTGGTCTCTCCCTGTAGCAACACATCAAGAGGAACCAGGTCAGCAACACAGGAGCAACACTAACAAGCTAAGGAACTGCCCTCACGGAGCCAGACTATACACAAATTATATCCACAAGTCATGAAGTAACACTATGCATGTGATCATGCGTCATGAACTAACATTGTGCACGTGTCCGTGTGTCATGAACACTGCGCATGTATATGTGTCATTAACACTGTGCATGAGCCCATGTGTCATGAACTAACACTGTGCACATGCCCATGTGTCATGATCTAACACTGTGAATGTGTCCATGTGTCATGAACTAACACCGTGCATGTGTCAATGCTTCATGAATACTGTGCAGGTATCTATGTGTCATAACTAACACCGTGCATTTCTCCATGGTTCTTGAACACTGTGCATGAATCCACGTGTCATGAATTAACATTGTGCATGCGTCCATGTATCATGAACACTGCACGTGTCCATGTGCCATGAACTAACACTGTGCATATGTCCATGTGTCATGAACACTGCATATGTCCATGTGTCATGAACACTGCATGTGGCCATGTGTCATGAACACTGCATGTGGCCATGTATCATGAACACTGCATGTGGCCATGTGTCATGAACACTGCATGTGGCTATGTGTCATGAACACTGCATGTGGCCATGTGTCATGAACACTGCATGTGGCCATGTGTCATGAACACTGCATGTGGCCATGTGTCATGAACACTGCATGTGGCCATGTGTCATGAACACTGCAAGTGAATATGTACCATGAATTAACACTGCATGTGCCCATGTGACAGGAACACTGCATGTGCCCATGTGTCATGAACTAATGCTGTGCATGTGCCCAATTTGTCATGAACTAACATTACATGTGGCCACGTCACACAAACTAACACTGTGCATGTGTCCATTTTCATGAACACTGTACGTGTATCCATATATCATGAATTAACACTGTTCATGTGTCCATGTTACAAAAAGGCGATATCTATAAAATATAGACATCTCCAGAGAATACCAGATGGTCTCCCCCTCTAGCATCCAGCCTGTTTCTGTTTTTTGTAACATGTCAGAATAAGATCAGGTCTAGTTATCCCTTGAATTGAGTGAAATATTAATAGAGTTTTGGGATGACAACTAGGTGATAATAATCCAATTAAATATAATTTGAGATCTTTAATACAAAAAGTGTCTAGGGGGATAATAAGTATTATATAGTTTAGGATACAAGCTCCTTCATATCTCTTGCAGTGCAATATTGAATTGTACATATGGTAATACAGTGCTGAGGGCACTTTTCGTACAGTACAAATCGTGAGTACTTTACTATGATGAGATATACTCTTGAATACGAATAATACAAATATATACAAGTGTATGAATGCGTATGTGTGTTCAAAGTGCTCGTAATGTTTCAGAAAGACTTGACTCGAAATAGACTTAAATAGTGACTGACAATAAGTCCTCATATAACCTATCTTCTCGACCATCAAGACAATCAAAACAGCCAGCTTGTACAAAATAACGAAACATTCGCCAAACAACAATAATGTACCAAGCAGCAGCACAGCGTCAGGAACAAGGAGACAAAATAATGACCCTAACAGAGGACCATCAGCAGATCCTCCATAAAAGGCATAAAACTCTCTTAATACTGAATCTAAGTTCAGCATAACCAAATCCCCGACTACGATGGTGATAGATGCCACACAAAGTAGGTCAGAAGCTTCAGCTTGTGACCAGTGTTGAAGACTGTCTCCACACGACACAACCTCTGCAAAACATCAAAACCACTAAGCCTGGATGAGGGGCACGTTTCGAACTCACCAGTGAAACCACACTTTACCAAAACAGTCTAAATAATGAACAAACAGCCAGAGACGAGAGAGATCCCTGGAGAGATGCTTCTCGTAAAATTCGCTCGAGAGATGCTTAAAGGACTAGAAACAGATGGAGAGAGAGAGAAGAGGTATGGACTGCAAGCCTCATGTCAGGTGAGATCATGTGACTCTTCCTTGCTACTCCAGCGACGGCGTGAGGTACCGCCTGACACAAACAAGCGAGCGGTAGTTAGCAAGGCAGTTTGCGATGGCGGACAGCCAATCACAACTCTTCAACAGCGAGCACAGTGAGAAGTGTAATATGTTACATCCCACCTACATACATAACTAATATAATAAGTCAAATAATAATATAATGCAAGATATTTTCATTTTAGCTGTTAATGAAAATATCGGCAATATTAAATTATATGAAAAGGTAAATATATACATACAATATACACTATAAACATTGGGCCCTATTCAGGGGGCGCAATAGTCCATGTGTCATGAACTAACACTGCATGTGTCATGAACTAACACTGCATGTGTCATGAACTAACACTGCATGTGTCATGAACTAACACTGCATGTGTCATGAACTAACACTGCATGTGTCATGAACTAACACTGCATGTGTCATGAACTAACACTGCATGTGTCATGAACTAACATTGTGCATGAGTCTAAATTTCATGAACACTGTTCATGTGTGATGAATTAACACTGTACGTGTCCATGAGTCATGAACTAATGTTGTGCATGTGCCATGTGTCATAAACTAATGCTGTTCATGTGTCCATGTGTCATAAACTAACACTGTTCATGTATCCATGTGTCATGAACTATCATTGTGCATGTGTCCATGTGTCATGAAATAACACTACATGTTTATGTGTCATGAACTAACACTGTGCATGTGTCATAAGCTAACACTACATGTGCCCATGTGTCATGAACTAACACTACATGTGTCCATGTGTCATGAACTATCACTTTGTATGTGCCCATGAGTCATAAACTAACACTGTGCATGTTTCCATGAGTCATGAACTTACACTACATGTGCCTATGTGTCATGAACTAACACTGTGCCCATGTGTCATGAACCAACACTGCATGTGTCCACGTGTTATGAACCAACACTGCATGTGTCCACGTGTCATGAATCAACACTACATGTGTCCACGTGTCACGAACTAACATACTCTGAAACACATCGAATATAAACTGAAACTGTGATAGACATAAAATATAAGTTCAAACACTTGAATACTACAATAATACGACCAGCAAGAGTGAAATTTGGCTACTCAATACCGTAGAGTTTCTCCCTTGTGGATACACCCGAGTGTGCAGAGTGCCATGGAGACTGATCTTCAGTAGGGGGGTGACTTCAGTGTCTTAGAGACTAATCCCCAGTTGGGGGTAACCTCCGAGTGTAATGGAAACTGATCTCCAGGAGGGTTGACTTCATAGTTCCATGAAGACTGGTCTCCAGGAGGAGGGTGACTTCAAAGTGCCATGAACACTGATCTCCAGAAGGAGGTTGACTTAAGAGTGCCATGAAGACTGATTTCGAGTAGGGATCTGAAATCCAAGTGCCATAGGGACTGATATCCAGAAGGGAGGTTAACTTCAAAGTGTCATAGAGACTGATCTCCAGTACGGGATTAACTTCCCAGTACCATGGAGACCGATTTTCAAAATATGTTGATATCCCCAATGTAGTAAAGAGATGATAAGAAAAAGATTATTGTGAATGTTATGAATAAAAAGAAGCTGGGTGTCCTGGCTCTAAGCGAAAAAAAAGTTGAATGGGGTATCTGAGGAAGTTAGAGCTAAGAAAGGGGTAGAAATAATGTTGAAGGATCATTTAGGGCAGGAAAATGGGAAATATAAATGAAAGGATTATGTAAAGGATTAAAATGAGGATCGGATGCAAAAAGTGGGTAATATTAAGTGTTTATGCAGCTGGAGAAGAAAAAAGTGTAGAGGAGAGATAGAGAGCTTTAGGGAGATTGTTTAGGGACGTTTGAACCAAGTGAGAGAGCTGTTGTGTTGGAGGACCTGAATGCTAAAGTGGGAGCAACTGATGAACAAAAACCTCAAAGGAAAAAGATATGATTTTCTGGAATCATTTACCACTGTAGATGTTTTCTGTTGGGGGATACGTAATAATTAGCGCGGCGTAAGCACCGTCTTCGTGGGAAAATGTTACTCCCAACCTCACAGACATAATGCAAATGTTGGAACGTAATCACAGACTACAACAGAAATATTGATCATAAACACAGACCACAACAAATATATTGATGCAGCAACGACCACCTTGCCCCACTCTCAACCTCGAGGGTCACTTTCACAAAACTGGTGGAAAACAAGAACAATCAGTACAAAGGTGTTTCTTAAAAGTCTCCTCCGCCTAGTCTTAAGAGTAGACCTGAGACGATACCTGTCTCCTCCGCCTTGTCTTAAGAGTAGACCTGAGACGATACCTGTCTCCTCCGCCTTGTCTTAAGAGTAGACCTGAGACGATACCTGTCTCCTCCGCCTTGTCTTAAGAGTAGACCTGAGACGATACCTGTCTCCTCCGCCTAGTCTTAAGAGTAGACCTGAGACGATACCTGTCTCCTCCGCATTGTCTTAAGAGTAGACCTGAGACGATACCTGTATATTCCGCCTTGTCTTAAGAGTAGACCTGAGACGATACCTGTCTCCTCCGCCTAGTCTTAAGAGTAGACCTGAGACAATACCTGTCTCCTCCGCCTTGTCTTAAGAGTAGACCTGAGACGATACCTGTCTCCTCCGCCTAGTCTTAAGAGTAGACCTGAGACGATACCTGTATTCCGCCTTGTCTTAAGAGTAGACCTGAGACGATACCTGTCTCCTCCGCCTAGTCTTAAGAGTAGACCTGAGACAATACCTGTCTCCTCCGCTTCTTGTCTTAAGAGTAGACCTGAGACGATACCTGTCTCCTCCGCCTTGTCTTAAGAGTAGACCTGATACGATACCTGTCTCCTCCGGCTTGTCTTAATAGTAGACCTGAGACGATACCTGTCTCCTCCGTCTTGTCTTAAGAGTAGACCTAAGACGATACCTGTCTCCTCCGCCTTGTCTTAAGAGTAGACCTAAGACGATACCTGTATCATCCGCCTTGTCTTAAGAGTAGACCTGAGACGATACCTGTCTCCTCCGCCTTGTCTTAAGAGTAGACCTGATACGATACCTGTCTCCTCCGTCTTGTCTTAAGAGTAGACCTGAGACGATACCTGTCTCCTCCGTCTTGTCTTAAGAGTAGACCTAAGACGATACCTGTCTCCTCCGTCTTGTCTTAAGAGTAGACCTAAGACGATACCTGTCTCCTCCGCCTTTTCTTAAGAGTAGACCTGAGACGATACCTGTCTCCTCCGTCTTTTCTTAAGAGTAGACCTGAGACGATACCTGTCTCCTCCGCCTTTTCTTAAGAGTAGACCTGAGACGATACCTGTCTCCTCCGTCTTGTCTTAAGAGTAGACCTAAGACGATACCTGTCTCCTCCGTCTTGTCTTAAGAAGAGACCTGAGACGATACCTGTCTCCTCCGTCTTGTCTTAAGAGTAGACCTGAGACGATACCTGTCTCCTCCGCCTTTTCTTAAGAGTAGACCTGAGACGATACCTGTCTCCTCCGCCTTTTCTTAAGATTAGACCTGAGACGATACCTGTCTCCTCCGCCTTTTCTTAAGAGTAGACCTGAGACGATACCTGTCTCCTCCGCCTTGTCTTAAGAAGAGACCTGAGACGATACCTGTCTCCTCCGCCTTGTCTTAAGAAGAGACCTGAGACGATACCTGTCTCCTCCGTCTTGTCTTAAGAAGAGACCTGAGACGATACCTGTCTCCTCCGCCTTGTCTTAAGAAGAGACCTGAGACGATACCTGTCTCCTCCGCCTTGTCTTAAGAAGAGACCTGAGACGATACTTGTCTCCTCCGCCTTGTCTTAAGAAGAGACCTGAGACGATACCTGTCTCCTCCGCCTTGTCTTAAGAAGAGACCTGAGACGATACCTGTCTCCTCCGCCTTGTCTTAAGAAGAGACCTGAGACGATACTTGTCTCCTCCGCCTTGTCTTAAGAAGAGACCTGAGACGATACCTGTCTCCTCCGCCTTGTCTTAAGAAGAGACCTGAGACGATACCTGTCTCCTCCGCCTTGTCTTAAGAAGAGACCTGAGACGATACTTGTCTCCTCCGCCTTGTCTTAAGAAGAGACCTGAGACGATACTTGTCTCCTCCGCCTTGTCTTAAGAAGAGACCTGAGACGATACTTGTCTCCTCCGCCTTGTCTTAAGAAGAGACCTGAGACGATGCTCACCTCCTCTAAATGACATCATTTTTAAAGAGAGTAATAATAATTAATAATAATTAAAATAATAATAATAATAAACAATTCCGCGATATTCTTCGACTCCTGAAATTACATTGACGTCATTCAGTTTAGCCAAATTTTACTACAGGCAAAATTGCGAACATAAAAAATACAAGTTCGTTGGTTTTTATTGTTTTTGTCTCATTTATTGTCATACTTTATCACTGACAGACTTCTGGCTAATGTTTTGCCTGCACGCACACACACATTGGTTAATAATTCAATGAAACTCGATTATCACACAATACTTTTAACTACGGGAGGACAACTGGCATGGCAGCCAGTGCCCTACACTGCTTGCACTTACAACATGACCAGTGTTGAGTACAATACACTTCTAGCACTTACAGCATGACTAGTGTTGAGTACAATACAATGCTCGCACTTACAACATGACTAGTGTTGAGTACAATACAATGCTCGCACTTACAACATGACTAGTGTTGAGTACAATACAATGCTCGCACTTACAGCATGACTAGTGTTGAGTACAATACAATGCTCGCACTTACAACATGACTAGTGTTGAGTACAATACAATGCTCGCACTTACAACATGACTAGTGTTGAGTACAATACAATGCTCGCACTTACAACATGACTAGTGTTGAGTACAATACAATGCTCGCACTTACAACATGACTAGTGTTGAGTACAATACAATGCTCGCACTTACAACATGACTAGTGTGAGTACAATACAATGCTCGCACTTACAACATGACTAGTGTTGAGTACAATACAATGCTCGCACTTACAACATGACTAGTGTTGAGTACAATACAATGCTCGCACTTACAACATGACTAGTGTTGAGTACAATACAATGCTCGCACTTACAACATGTCTAGTGTTGAGTACAATACACTGTTCACACTTACAACATGACTAGTGTTGATTAAATACACTGCTCCTACCTACAACATGACTAGTGTTGAGTACAATACACTACTCCTACTTGCAACTTGACTAGTGTTGAGTACAATACACTGCTCCTACTTACAACATGACTAGCGTTGAGTACAATACACTGCTCCTACCTACAACATGACTAGTGTTGAGTACAATACACTGCTCCTACCTACAACATGACTAGTGTTGAGTATAATACACTGCTCTTACCTACAACATGACTAGTGATGAGTACAATACACTGCTCCTACCTACAACATGACTAGTGTTGAGTATAATACACTGCTCCTACCTACAAAATGACTAGTGTTGAGTACAATACACTGCTCCTACTTACAACATGACTAGTGTTGAGTACAATACACTGCTCCTACCTACAACATGACTAGTGATGAGTACAATACACTGCTCCTACCTATAACATGACTAGTGTTGAGTATAATACACTGCTCCTACCTACAACATGACTAGTGTTGAGTACAATACACTGCTCCTACCTACAACATGACTAGTGTTGAGTACAATACACTGCTCCTACCTACAACATGACTAGTGTTGAGTACAATACACTGCTCCTACCTACAACATGACTAGTGATGAGTACAATACACTGCTCCTACCTACAACATGACTAGTGTTGAGTACAATACACTGCTCCTACCTACAACATGACTAGTGTTGAGTACAATACACTGCTCCTACCTACAACATGACTAGTGTTGAGTACAATACACTGCTCGCACTTACAACATGACTAGTGTTGAGTACAATACACTGCTCCTAACTACAACATGATTAGTGTTGAGTACAATACACTGCTCCTACTTAAAACATGACTAGTGTTGAGTACAATACACTGCTCCCACCTACAACATGACTAGTGTTGAGTACAATACACTGCTCCTACCTAGAACATGACTAGTGTTGAGTACAATACACTGCTCCTACCTACAACATGACTAGTGTTGAGTACAATACACTGCTCCTACTTACAACATGACTAGTGTTGAGTACAATACACTGCTCCTACCTACAGCATGACTAGTGTTGAGTACAATATACTGCTCCTACCTACAACATGACTAGTGTTGAGTACAATACACTGCTCCTACCTACAACATGACTAGTGTTGAGTACAATACACTGCTCCTACCTACAACATGACTAGTGTTGAGTACAATACACTGCTCCTACCTACAACATGACTAGGGTTGAGTACAATACACTGCTCACACTTACAACGAGGTTAGCGTTAGATCGATTATTTCGATTTAATGGTAAGAATGTTAGAAGTGTCAGCTGCTGTAAAACATAGTGTGTCCAGGACCTCAGGGACGGTGCTAGCCAGTCTGTGGATGTATATAAAATAAAAATGTAGCATATAAGCCAAGTTCTTGACAAATTAAGTTTGGCGGAGAGTGACAAAATTCTGGTAGATGATTTTCTGACTAGTCACCAAGACTAGATACCAGTGTTTGCCCTCCACCGATGAAAACAAACAATATTACTGACACATTTAATAATCCACTATTTGTCTAGCCATGTAGAAAGAAATTATAGTTAGAGGCAGATTAGAGAATATTTTAAAAAGGATATTGTGCAACTGTGTAATTGCGTAAAAGAAAGATAGAGGTTTGATCTTCCTTTCGTGGACTCAAGCGTTGACCTCCCAGACTGGAGCCACGAGTGTGACCACCCAACCACTGCAAGCGTTGACCTCCCAGACTGGAGCCACGAGTGTGACCAACCAACCACGGCAAGCGTTGACCTCCCAGACTGGAGCCACGAGTGTGACCAACCAACCACGGCAAGCGTTGACCTCCCAGACTGGAGCCACGAGTGTGACCAACCAACCACGGCAAGCTTTGACCTCCCAGACTGGAGCCACGAGTGTGACCACCCAACCACGGCAAGCGTTGACCTCCCAGACTGGAGCCACGAGTGTGACCAACCAACCACGGCAAGCGTTGACCTCCCAGACTGGAGCCACGAGTGTGACCACCCAACTACGGCAAGCATTGACCTCCCAGACTGGAGCCACGAGTGTGACCACCCAACCACGGCAAGCGTTGACCTCTCAGACTGGAGCCACGAGTGTGACCACCCAACCACGGCAAGCGTTGACCTCCCAGACTGGAGCCACGAGTGTGACCACCCAACCACGGCAAGCGTTGACCTCCCAGACTGGAGCCACGAGTGTGACCACCCAACCACGGCAAGCGTTGACCTCTCAGACTGGAGCCACGAGTGTGACCACCCAACCACGGCAAGCGTTGACCTCCCAGACTGGAGCCACGAGTGTGACCACCCAACCACGGCAAGCGAACTGTAGATGACTATAAGATAAAGATGAAAAGTGAAAAGTAATTTTGACTGGCGTGAATCCATATCATAAATTATAACACTCCAGTCTTCAACAAAATTAAAAGCTAGAAAATTATAGAAGTTAAATGCAAAAAGTAGATAAATTGTTTTTAATAGATCTTCAGAACAACCTGATGAGTCATAAGTATTTTCACTGATGATGGTCTACATTAAATGAAACTGTAAATGTCCGACTTAGTACAAGAGAGTATGGGAAGTACAAGAGAGTGTGGCAGAGTACAAGAGAGTGTGGGAGAGTACAAGAGAGTGTGGGAGAGTACAAGAGAGTGTGGGAGGGTAGAAGAGAGTGTGGGAGAGTAGAAGAGAGTGTGGGAGAGTAGAAGAGAGTGTGGGAGAGTAGAAGAGAGTGTGGGAGAGTAGAAGAGAGTGTGGGAGAGTACAAGAGAGTGTGGCAGGGACAAGAGAGTGTGGGAGAGTACAAGAGAGTGTGGGAGAGTACAAGAGAGTGTGGGAGAATACAAGAGAGTGTGGGAGAGTACAAGAGAGTGTGGGAGAGTACAAGAGAGTGTGGCAGAGTACAAGAGAGTGTGGGAGAGTACAAGAGAGTGTGACAGAGTAGAAGAGAGTGTGGGAGAGTACAAGAGAGTGTGGGAGGGTACACGAGAGTGTGAGAGAGTACACGAGAGTGTGGGAGAGTACAAGAGAGTGTGGGAGAGTAGAAGAGAGTGTGGGAGAGTAGAAGAGAGTGTGGGAGAGTAGAATAGAGTGTGGGAGAGTAGAAGAGAGTGTAGGGGAGTAGAAGAGAATGTAGGAGAGTAGAAGAGAGTGTGGGAGAGTACAAGAGAGTGTGGCAGGGACAAGAGAGTGTGGGAGAGTACAAGAGAGTGTGGGAGAGTACAAGAGAATGTGGGAGAATACAAGAGAGTGTGGGAGAGTACAAGAGAGAGTGGCAGGGTACAAGAGAGTGTGGGAGAGTATAAGAGAGTGTGGGAGAGTACAAGAGAGTGTGGGAGAGTACAAGAGAGTGTGAAAGAGTACAAGAGAGTGTGGGAGAGTACACGAGAGTGTGGGAGAGTAGAAGAGAGTATGGGAGAGTAGAAGAGAGTGTGGGAGAGTAGAAGAGAGTGTGGGAGAGTAGAAGAGAGTGTGGGAGAGTACAAGAGAGTGTGGCAGGGACAAGAGAGTGTGGGAGAGTACAAGAGAGTGTGGGAGAGTACAAGAGAGTGTGGGAGAATACAAGAGAGTGTGGGAGAGTACAAGAGAGTGTGAGAGAGTACAAGAGAGTGTGGCAGAGTACAAGAGAGTGTGGGAGAGTACAAGAGAGTGTGACAGAGTACAAAGAGTGTGGGAGAGTACAGAGAGTGTGGGAGAGTAGAGAGAGTATGGGGAGTAGAAGAGAGTGTGGGAGAGTAGAAGAGAGTGTGGGAGAGTAGAGAAGAGAGTGTGGGAGAGTACAAGAGAGTGTGGCAGGGACAGAGAGTGTGGGAGAGTACAAGAGAGTGTGGGAGAGTACAAGAGAGTGTGGGAGAATACAAGAGAGTGTGGAGAGTACAAGAGAGTGTGAGAGTACAAGAGAGTGTGGCAGAGTACAAGAGAGTGTGGGAGAGTACAAGAGAGTGTGACAGAGTAGAAAGAGTGTGGGAAGTACAAGAGAGTGTGGGAGGGTACACGAGAGTGTGGAGAGTACAAGAGAGTGTGGGAGAGTAAAGAGAGTGTGGGAGAGTAGAAGAGAGTGTGGGGAGTAGAATAGAGTGTGGAGAGGAAGAGAGTGTGGGGAGTACAAGAGAGATGTGGAGAGTAAAGAGAGTGTGGGAGAGTACAAGAGAGTGTGGGAGAGTACAAGAGAGTGTGGGAGAGTACAAGAGAGTGTGGGAGAATACAAGAGAGTGTGGGAGAGTACAAGAGAGAGTGGAAGGGTACAAGAGAGTGTGGGAGAGTATAAGAGAGTGTGGGAGAGTACAAGAGAGTGTGGGAGAGTACAAGAGAGTGTGGAAGAGTACAAGAGAGTGTGGGAGAGTACAAGAGAGTGTGGGAGAGTACAAGAGAGTGTGGGAGAGTACAAGAGAGTGTGGCAGGGTACAAGAGAGTGTGGCAGGGAACAAGAGAGTGTGGGAGAGTACAAGAGAGTGTGGAAGAGTATAAGAGAGTGTGGGAGAGTACAAGAGAGTGTGGGAGAGTACAAGAGAGTGTGGGAAGTACAAGAAAGTGTGGGAGAGTACAAGAGAGTGTGGGAGAGTACAAGAGAGTGTGGCAGGGTACAAGAGAGTGTGGCAGGGAACAAGAGAGTGTGGGAGAGTACAAGAGAGTGTGGGAGAGTAGAAGAGAGTGTGGCAGGGTACAAGAGAGTGTGGAAGAATAGAAGAGAGTGTGGCAGGGTACAAGAGAGTGCGGGAGAGTACAAGAGAGTGTGGGAGAGTAGAAGAGAGAGTGGCAGGGTAAAAGAGTGTGGGAAAGTAGAAGGGAGAGTGGCAGGGTATAAGAGAGTGTGGAAGAGTAGAAGAGAGAGTGGCAGTTTACAAGAGAGTGTGGGAGAGTAAAAGAGAGAGTGGCAGGGTACAAGAGAGTGGCAGGGTACAAGAGAGTGGCAGGGTACAAGAGAGTGGCAGGGTACAAGAGAGTGGCAGGGTACAAGAGAGTGTGGAAGGATACAATAATGAGTGGAGAGTGGAATGGGTTAAGAGAGTAGGAGAGAGAGTGGAAGAGCAAGGAAGAGAATGAAAGGGTAGTATACAAAGTATACAGAAAGCAAAATTATGAGAGACAGGGTAAGCATAAAAGAGAATATGAGAGGAAAGTCACCAAACGTGGAGAGTGAAAGTGAGGAAGACAGTGACCATCTCTGGGTTATCTTTCACTAACTCTGCCAAACACTGGGTTATCTTTCACTAACACTGCCAAACACTGGGTTATCTTTCACTAACTCTGCCAAACACTGGGTTATCTTTCACTAACTCTGCCAAACACTGGGTTATCTTTCACTAACTCTGCCAAACACTGGGTTATCTTTCACTAACTCTGCCAAACACTGGGTTATCTTTCACTAACTCTGCCAAACACTGGGTTATCTTTCACTAACTCTGCCAAACACTGAGTTATCTTTCACTAACTCTGCCAAACACCGGGTTATCTTTCACTAACTCTGCCAAACACTGGGTTATCTTTCACTAACTCTTCCAAACACTGGGTTATCTTTCACTAACTCTGCCAAACACTGGGTTATCTTTCACTAACTCTGCCAAACACTGGGTTATGTTTCACTAACTCTGCCAAACACTGGGTTATCTTTCACTAACACTGCCAAACACTGGGTTATCTTTCACTAACTCTGCCAAACACTGGGTTATCTTTCACTAACTCTGCCAAACACTGGGTTATCTTTCACTAACTCTGCCAAACACTGGGTTATCTTTCACTAACTCTGCCAAACACTGGGTTATCTTTCACTAACTCTTCCAAACACTGGGTTATCTTTCACTAACTCTGACAAACACTGGGTTATCTTTCACTAACTCTGCCAAACACTGGGTTATCTTTCACTAACTCTGCCAAACACTGGGTTATCTTTCACTAACACTGCCAAACACTGGGTTATATTTCACTAACTCTGCCAAACACTGGGTTACCTTTCACTAACTCTGCCAAACACTGGGTTATCTTTCACTAACACTGTCAAACACTGGGTTATCTTTCACTAACACTGCCAAACACTGGGTTATCTTTCACTAACTCTGCCAAACACTAATGAACCTCGTTGCTTCTCCCGAGCGACCAATGGCTGAGCGAGCTGTTTAACATGACGTTCAGAGGATAATACAAGGAGAGGCAAATTTATTACGAACACATGAACACACTCTGAACACCCTGACTACATAGCTAGGCTAGCGACCTTGTGTTTAACAAGGTCAGCAACCATGTTCTTACCACGGCTAGCAACCATGTGCTAACTTACCATAGCTAACAACCATGTGCTAACTTACCATAGCTAACAACCATGTGCTAACTTACCATAGCTAACAACCATGTGCTAACTTACCATAGCTAGCAACCATGTGCTAACTTACCATAGCTAGCAACCATGTGCTAACCTACCATAGTTAGCAACCATGTGCTAACTTACCATAGCTAGCAACCATGTGCTAACCTACCATAGTTAGCAGCCATGTGCTAACTTACTATATAGTTAGCAACCATGTGCTAACTTACCATAATTAGCAACTATGTGCTAACTTACCATAGTAAGCAACCATGTGCTAACTTACCATAGTTAGGGATGGGTGGACTGTATATTTTTGGATTACGAAAAGAAGTTTGATACAACACCTCACAAGAGACTGGCACAAAAACTAGAGGAACAGGCAGGAATTACAGGCAAAGAAGCACTACAGTCGATCAGGGAATACTTAAGACGAAGGAAGCAACGAGTTACTGTCAGGGAAAAGGTGTCTGAATGGGTGAGTGTGACGAGTGGGGTTCCACAAGGGTTAGTATTTGGACCAGTACTGTTTCTTGTGTATGTAAACGACATGACAGAGGAAATCGAGTCAAATGTGTTCTTGTTTACAGATGATGAGAAACTAATGAGGAGAATACAAACAAGAGTAGACCAGGATAGACTAAACGTGCACCTGGACAAGATGCATGATTGGTCAGACAAGTGGTTATTGGAATTTCACACCAGCAAATGCAAAGTTACGAAAATCGGAGAAGGGCAAAGACGTCAAGAAACTGTACAGACTCGGGGGAACAAAGGCTGCAAACCTTTCTGAAAGAGAAAGACCTCGGTGTGAGCACAGGTTCCAGCATTTCGCCTGAAGCACACATTAACCTGATTATAACTGGTGATATCAGTAGCATTAACGATGAGGCATTCACGACATGTCTGGTCCGTCTTAGAGTATGCAGCACCAGTATGTAACCCACATCTGGTTAAACATGTCAAGAACCACATCTGGTTAAACATGTCAAGAGCCTCAGCTCCTGGCCGGGCCAGGAGCTGAGGATCGACTCTTGCAATCACAATTAGGAGAGTACATAGATAAGGACACATATGAGTACACACAGATGTGAATACACCCAGTAGCGGCCAGTGAAGAGGCGGGGCCAGGAGCTTTGACTCGACCCCTGCAACCACAACTAGGTGAGTACAACTAGGTGAGTACACACAGATAAACACAAACCTCACTCAAGGATAAGGATCTTGGAGTTAGTATAACGCCGAACACATCCCCCTCAGGTACACATCAACCAAATAACTGCTTCGGCATACGGGCGACTAACGAACCTAAGAATAGCATTCCGACAACTTAGTAAGGAGTCGTTCAGAACTCTTTACACCGTGTACGTCAGGCCCATAGTGGAGTATGCAGCACCAGTTTGGAACCCACACCTAGCCAAGCACGTCAGGAAATTAGAGAAAGTGCAAAGGTTTGCAACAAGACTAGTCCCGGAGTTAAGGGACATGTCCTACGAGGAGAGGTTAAGGGAACTCGACCTGACGACACTGGAGGACAGAAGAGAGAGGAGGGGGCATGATAACAACATATAAAATACTGAGAGGAATCGAAAAGGTGGACAGTGACAGGACGTTTCAGAGATGGGACACAGCAACAAGGGGTCACAGTTGGAAGTTGAAGACTCAGATGATTCACAGTGATGTTAGGAAGTATTTCTTCAGTCACAGAGTGGTCGGGAAGTGAAATAGTCTGGAAAGGGAGGTGGTGGAGGCAGGATCCATACATAGTTTTAAGTAGAGGTATGATAAAGCTCATGGAGCAGGGAGGGAGTGACCTAGTAACGACCAGTGAAGAGGCGGGGCCAGGAGCTATGACTCGACCCGTGCAACCACAATTTGATGAGTACACAGTGAGTACACACATAAGTAAATACACACAGGAGCTGTGATTCGACCCCTGCAACCACATAAGGTGAGTATACACTCACAAATGAGTACGCACACAGCTGAGTACACACACAGAGTACAACATTCCACAAAGTATTGAGCGAACATTCTTGCTTCCTTCATCTGTTTATGTTAAGTTTACCGCCTCCCCCAACCCCCCACAACATTCCTCACCCCCAGAGGGCGGCCATAGTTGCTTCTTGGTCAACAAGAGCAATAATCTCTTGTTTTTTCAAGTGTGAGGAAATTATTATTATTATTATTATTATTATTATTATTATTATTATTATTTTATTATTATTATTATTATTATTATTATTATTATTATTATTATTATTATTATTATTATTATTATTATTATTATTTTATTATGTTGCCTTGTTTTTGTCTCCTATTTGTCGTCGTCGTCCTCTTCCTCCTACTCCTCCTTCTTCTTCTTTTTTTCTTCTTATACTTTCTTCTTCTTCTTCCTCTTCTTTTTCTTCTTCTTCTTCTTCTTCTTCTTCTTCTTCTTCTTCTTCTTCTTCTTCTTCTTCTTCTTTCGTGTTCTCCATGTTTTCTTCGCCTTCCTCTACGTCAATCAATAAAGCTGCTATAAAAACATACTGAGAATGTCGGCCACAAAGAAGATAATAATATATCACCGATACTGCAGTTCACTGCACCTGCTGGAGCCTTGCACCTGCTGGAGCCTTGCACCTGCTGGAGCCTTGCACCTGCTGGAGCCTTGCACCTGCTGGAGCCTTGCACCTGCTGGAGCCTTGCACCTGCTGGAGCCTTGCACCTGCTGGAGCCTTGCACCTGTCCTAGGCACATGTCTATTAGACACTAGGCCTGTTTGTGTGTGTGTGTGTGTGTGTGTGTGTGTGTGTGTGTGTGTGTGTGTGTGTGTCGTGTGTGTGCGTGTACTCACCTATTTGTTGTTGCAGGGGTCGAGTTGAGGTTCCTGACCCCACCTCTTCACTGGTTGCTACTAGTTCCACTCTCTCCTTGCTCCATGAGCTTGATTAAGTAAGTTTATTCAGGTATACACAAATACAATTACATATATTATCATACATAGCAGCATATGTGTAGAGAACCCAGGATAACCCAAAAAAGTAAGACCAAGTGACTTATTTCCAGTGGGGTCCTTTTAATACCTTATTATTATATTATAAAGTAGATAATATCTTATTATTATACTATAAAGGAGATAATATCTTATTATTATACTATAAAGGAGATGTACTAGGAATAAGGTAAAATGAGTAATTTATATTTACATGTGTGTTAGCTAAAAAAATAAAAATCATTCTCCTCCCTTTCTGTCGCTACTTTAATTAGTTACCTTTTGGTTCTCTTCTTGAACTGGCTCATGCTATGACTGGCTTTGACATGTGCAGGCAGTCTGTTCCATTCCTTTATTGCTGTACAATAAAAGGTGTTTGAAGCCTGGCCACTGACTGTGGGTACTACAAAGTTGTGCTCTCTCCCCCTAGTACTATGACTGCTTTGGTTCTCAGCCTTGACAAAATTTGCAGCAAGATATTCTGGACACTGTTTGTGAGCAATTTTATAAACTTGATTTAATTTAAGTTGTTTTATTCTGTCTTCATCATTCAGCATATCCAATTGTTGTAATTCATCCTGGCCTACATGTTCTCTTGGGCCCAGGTCCAGGATGAATCTTACCATTTTGTTCTGGGTGGTTTGTAGTCTATCTTTCAGTTTTTTTGTCAAGGCAGAGTACCATGAAGAGCAAGCGTAGTCAATATGACATTGTATAAGGGCTAGACATAGGGTCCTGCGAGCCTCAGTAGGTAGACACTGTGCTTGTCTGTAGAGGAACTTCAGTCTGGCATTCGCTTTCTTTACTACACTGTTCCCTATCAGTTCTCCTGACATGCATGGGTCAAGGGATTCCAGATATTTTACTG
>WNWK01023537.1:0-30967 GCA_009830355.1 Cherax destructor
AATGTGATAAAATTTCTGTCGCGGCAAATACTATACAAATACATCAGTCATTGATAAATATATTTCCCAGTGTGATATGCGATATAATTTGCCGGAAGATTCAATAATGATAGTAAGTTGAAGTATAAATTGATCATAGGTCATATTCACATTATAAAGTAAATAAAAAACCAAGTATAGCAAATGTGAGAGTATAGTTATACCAACACTCTTGTATGGTGTAGACATGGGTTGTAATGTTGCAACAAGGAGAGGCTGGAGGCAGTAGAGATGTCATGTCTGAGGTTAATTAATGTGTGGTGTGAATATAATGCAGAGAATTCGTAGTTTGGAAATTAGGAGGAGGTGTGGGATTACTAAAACTATTATCCAGAGGGCTGAGGAGGGGTTATTGAGATGGTTCGGACATGCAGAGAGAATGGAACAAAATAGAATGACTTTGAGAGTGTATAAATCTGTAGTGGAGAGAAGGCGGGGTAGGGGTCGGCCTAGGAAAGGTTGAAGGGAGGGGGTAAAGGAGGTTTTGTGTGCGAGGGGCTTGGACTTCCAGCAAGCATGCGTGAGGGTATTTGACAGGAGTGAATGGAGACAAATGGTTTTAATACTTGACGTGCTGTTGGAGTGTGAGCAAGGTAACATTTATGAAGGGATTCAGGGAAACTGGCAGGCCGGACTTTAGTCCTGGAGATGAGAAGTACAGTGTCTGCACTCTGAAGGAGGCGTTAATGTTGCAGTTTTATAACTGTAGTGTAAGCACACCTTTGGCAAGACAGTGATGGAGTGAATGATGATGAAAGTTTTTCTTTTTTCGGGCCACCCTTCCTTGGTAGGAATCGGCCGATGTGCTAATAATAACAATAAAGTTTGAGATATTGGCTGTTTGGAGTGACATCTAAACTGTGGTAACTGAGCGCCTCTGCAAACACAGTTATTACACTGGTCTGCATGATTTTTTTTATTGACTCTATGGTATCTCTTTCAGTATATATATGGAAAATAGTGATTCATTGTGTTTTTAATTCATCTCTATAACATCAAGTTGTCAAGTTATACGGAAACGTTACTTTTCTTTTTCGTATAATATAAGTAAATGAGAAAGTGGTATATTACCAATTAAAATGCTTACCTTATATTGAATTAAATGTTAAATCTAATATTTTTTTCTTTATTTTCAGATTATTAATATGTCTAGAGGCTGCATAAATTCACCAGACATATTTTGCAATGTTCTGCGGGCAATTCACACCTTCAGATTCCCGGAGCAACATTATTCCTTTATTGAAGCGCTGCTACTTTGCTTATTTTGGCTGCAAACTTGGAGACCAGGACAAACCATTTGCACCACACAAAGCTTGCAAGAGTTGCATCAGTAAGCTCCAAATGTGGTCAGTTGGAAAACTTAAATGTATGTATGCCCTTTGGAGTACCAATGGTATGGCGGGAGCAGATGAACCACCATGATGACTGCTACTTTTGTATGACTAAAGTAGCTGGATTCAACAAGAAGACTAAAGATCGCATAATATACCCAAATATTCCTCCAGCAATAACGCTGTTCCACACTCTGAAGATATTCCTCTACCTGTGCCACCAAGAAATGACGATCCCAATCACTTCAACCAAGTTGAGCTCAATGACTTTGAGAGAGACCTTAACCTTCCAAAAGAAAGTGCACAGTTACTTGGCTCAAGACTGAAGGAACACAGGCTTCTAGCTCCTGGAACAACATTCGCTTGGTACCGTCATCGTGAAGCGGAATTCACTCAGTTCTTTGACAAAGAGGAATCTTTAGTTTTCTGTTCAAATATTTCTGGCCTTATTGAACACATGGTGATGTCATACAAAGCAGATGAATGGAGACTCTTCATTGATTCTTCTGAAAGAAGTTTAAAGGCTGTGCTTCTCTACAATGGTAACACAGCTGCATCTGTGTCAATTGGTCATAGTGTCCAAATGTCAGAAACTTACGCAAATATGAAGACACTAATGTCTGCAATCAAGTACCAGAATCACAATTTTATCATTTGTGGTGATTTAAAAGTTATTGCTCTCCTATTAGGTCTTCAAGGCGGATACACCAAGTATCTCTGTTTTCTGTGTCTTTGGGATAGTAGGGTAGACAGCCAGCACTATGAACAAAAAGACTGGCTACCAAGAATGAGCTTCTTACCCGGAAATCACAACGTGAAATCTGTGCCACTAGTTGACCCAAAGAAAATTCTGCTGCCACCACTCCACATGAAATTAGGGATTATGAAAAATTTTGTGAAGGTCTTGAACAAGAATGGAACTGCTTTCAAGTACCTGGAGTCAAAGTTTCCTCGTATAAGTGAAGGCAAGCTAAAGGCAGGAATCTTTGTTGGCCCTCAGATTCGGGACTTGATGAAGTTAGTTTAATATCTTTATTATGCACCCCATAACCATCCTGTGGGCGGTAGTCAAAAGATTACAGAGGTACAAAAGGGGTCCAGGGACTGGGCCTCAAAGTTTTGATAGCTGAGCAAGTTACAAAGGTAATGAACTCAGGTAGATTTGGTCACAATCATGACAAGTTACAAAGGTATTTACAGATTATAGAGGTATATAATGGGTCCAGAGACTGGGCCCCAAAGTTTTGATAGCTGAACAAGGTACAAAGGTAATGAACTCACAAGTTTCAAATGTAATGAATCATGTAAGTAAATTTACTTACTTACTTTTATACATGGTTGCAATCATAAACAAATTATAAAGCAATGAGCAATTTACTAGTCTACACCCGGTTACAACTGTAATGAGTTATTGGTGCAAATATTAATTGTTGGGTCACACACACACATACACACAAACACACAGGACAAGCATTTTGATGAAGCATTAGCAGGTGTCGAGGTGAATGCCTGGTTTTCATTCAAGTAGATTGTCCACAACTTCTTGGGAAACAGGCGCTCCCCCGAATATGAAAAAAATATCAAAGACCTGATTTCAAGTATCCAACAACTTGGGTCTAGAATGAGTGTGAAGATGCATTTTTTGCACTCACATCTTGATTATTTTCCCAACAATTGTGGGGACTACAGTGAGGAACAAGGAGAGTGGTGGTTCCATCAGGATATTTGCACAATGGAAACTCGATACCAGGGCAAATGTAATGTCACCATGATGGCGGATTACTGCTGGTCATTGAAACGTAATGGTATCGATGCACAGCACAAGCGAAAATCAAAGTGGTCCTCCTTCCTTTGATTCAATATGTAGGCTAAACATTAGGAAATTATTTTTTCATAAATTCATTTGATTTGATTCATGTTGATTTGGAATTCCTATGTTCTTAAACTAACACAATGTGCTTTTCCATGATTACTTGCCTAATTTTAATAAAGTAACAATTAATTAAAAAGTCACATTTTTTATTATCATTAATTTGTATTTTATTAAAAATCCTTACGTGATAGAACAAAATGGTTTAGATATTTACAATCAGCAGCCCAAGAATATGTACGATCGCAACTATGAATAAAAATAAAATTTCAAAACATTCCAAGTGCAGACCAGTGTAATGTGTGAATGATGGTGAAAGTGTCTTCTGGGTCTCCCTGTGGCTGGAAGCTCCACCCCCATCAGCTACGGAGTATGGCAAGTAGGTGTCTGCCATTGTGACGACACTGGTGTAGTCCCAAGCAATCTGCTTACCATCCTTCCAGGGTAGCATAGTGGTTCCATCAGGACTCTTTTGACTTCCATCAGACCTCTGCACTTGGGGTTCCCGTTGAGCTGGGCAACGAGCTGTGGCGAGGTTTCTCTTTATGATGTCGTTGACCTCCTCATGTCTTGCATACTTCCCTTCTGATGTGTGACACACGAGACCATGAAGTCCAAATTGATCAGCCGTCGTCCTGCCGCAAATATACCTATGATCGGTGAGTATGGGGGCGGCTAGGCGAAGAGCAACACCAATCCGAATGGCCTGTGGGTCGAGTCGAGTGCCCAGGGAAGAATTGGGAAAGTCTAGAAGGAAATCTCCTGAGTGTGGTGCCTTCACCGCTAGGAGACGAGCTTTGTCCTTTCCTGAAGCGTTGGTGAGCATTGTGTTGGCGATTTTTTCCATGATCGGTTTGTCCCAGTGGGATTGTTTGTGCTCTTTGGGAAGAGCTGGTCTATTGGAGGAGTCAGCAAGGGTGTCCCACTGCACGGCTGCTTCAATGAACCTGGGGTCTTGAGCTCCCACCACACCTCTCAAGCGTTCGGGGACAATCTTCTTGACTAATCCACTGGAAGCCAAACACGAGAACAGAAATGCAGGTAAAGCTACCTGCGTTGCTTTGCGCACACCTATACCTCCCAGTCACACAGGGAGGGTTGCCTGATCCCATTGTCGATCCTCTAGTGACAGATTCAGTGCTTTCTTAAAGGTTGAATTCAGGTGTGCGTCATACTCGTCAAGTGTTGGGTTGTCAAAAGAGGGTGCGCACCTCAAGAAGTAAGTGAGTCTTGGCATAGTAAGACACCATGTGAGGAGATACAGGGCATCATGGGCATCAAGATCGCTTATTCTCTCCTCCATTCTCTTCAGGTCATTCACTTTGTCCTTGAGGACCGTGTCGATGGCCTGGTGACCCAGCGGTGCACAGCACTGATTATTTCCTGGTTTGTTGTGATAATCTAACACTTGGAGGTCCTCTAACAGGGACTCTTCAGTACATGCCAGAGTGCCATCATCCAGGTAATAGATGTTGAGCTCACTGCATAGGCTGGAAGTTAGTTCTCTTACTGCCAAGCAGAAGAGAAGTGGAGCGAGTGGATCACCCTGCTGAACACCCTCTGATGAGGGAATTTCATGTTCGCCAAACAAAAGAGTTGAGGGTTTGCTGTAGCCAGCTGAAATGAAGAGAAAAAGACTGGGGAACCGATCCCGAACGGCCGACAAGACCACATCTCTCTTCACCATATTAAAGGCATTTCTAAAATCAAGTTTGACTTCGGCCTTGTCTTCTGGTAGGTCCCTGTTGTAGGCCCTTGCCGCATGAGCTGCGGCTTCACTGCCTTGAGAGACCCCAAAGCCCAGTTGGTGTGGCTGAATGTTTCTTACTGCTGCTTTGGCAACGAGACGACGAAGACTGTTACCAACAGCAATGGGTCTGATTCCCCCATCCTTCTTCAAAGCGCATAATGAGGCTCCAAAAAATGAAAGGTTTAATTTCTTCTGGGATTCGCCCAGCCAGGCAGTTGTTGACAAAAGTTGTTAATTCGGTGAGAAGAATTGATGCAGATGCACCGAGTACTGGATTTACCATCTCTTTGAGGTGTTGTGGTCGAATATATATATATATATATATATATATATATATATATATATATATATGTAGTGCCGAATAGGTAAAACTTGCGATTTTGGCTTATATAACAACGCTCTTCTTGCCGAATAAGGCAATCGAAAATTTGTGTATATAATATTTATTTATTTATTAACACATCGGCCGATTCCCACCAAGGCAGGGTGGCCCGAAAAAGAAAAACTTTCATAATCATTCACTCCATCCCTGTCTTGCCAGAGGGGTGCTTTACACTACAGTTATAAAACTGCAACATTAACACCCCTCCTTCAAAAATCATTCTGAAATTAAAAAAAAAAAATATATTTCATTGTGTTTGATTTTTATTAAATTATTGTAAGCTTATCTAAAATATATTTAGTTGGATTAGGCTAAATTAAATTGCGCTTGTTATAATAAGGTTAGGTAATTTTTTTAAGGTTCTTTTGGTACAAAATTATTAATTTTTTACATTAACATAAATTAAAAAAATATGCCTTTAAACGTATAAGAGAAAATTTTAGAAAGGACATAATTTTAAATGAGTTCTTGCTAATTTATAAATTTTACCTATTCGGCATGACATAATATATATATATATATATATATATATATATATATATATATATATATATATATATATATATATATATATATATATATATATATATATATATATATATATATATATATGTCAGCTCCCAACTCGAACAATTAGGTAAGTGTATTTCTGTAAGTGCTTTTATAAGTGTATTTTTGGGGGTCTGAAACGGATTAATCTAATTTTCATTATTCCTTATGGGAACAAATTCCTTCGGTATCGGCACTTGAACAGCCTTCTGGAATGAATTAAGCTCGTAACCCGAGGTACCACTGTATATATATATATATATATATATATATATATATATATATATATATATATATATATATATATATATATATATATATATATATATATATTTATATATATATATATATATATATATATATATATATATATATATATATATATATATATATATATATATATATATACGTATATATATAAATATAGTGAGGTACCACCTCTAGAACTTTACTGGGACCCTTATCCTCAGAGAAGACGATAAACGTACCTCAGGGAAAACTCGAGGTTCTCCCGGAGCTGTTTGAATATTTTCTTCTACCACTCCCTATATATATTATATAAGTGCTTTATTAATAGACAGAATACATTGGCAGAAAACACAAACATGAACATGAATACAATGGTACAATATATCAAAGATAATGAATCTCCTCCAGCTCCTCCAAAGCCGGATGTGAGCCCAGTATGCAGCATGCATTTTCCCTCTGGATGGCCACGCTGAGGCGCTGGAACATGAAAGTGGCTGCCCTTGAGTCCCTGGTGGTGTCGATGAGTCTGGAACCCAGTTCTTTAAGGAAACGTGTGGCATTTTTTTCCCATGCTCCCAAGGTCTCTGATCCCACTGGGACGAATTGATACTGTTGGCTTATGTCCCTGTACTTGCCGATCTTGTACTCCTCCCTGTGGTCAGCAGCTCCTCCCTGTCGCCTGACACTGTGATGGATGTAGGTGTCAGCCAGTGTCGACACACAGGTATAGTCCCATGCTAAGAGCTTGCCATTCTTCCAAGGATAGATGGTGATTCCGTCGGGGCGGTTTGCTGGATTGTGAATATTGTTGGCTGCTAGTGATCGGGGGCATCCAGCTGAAGCAAGGGTTCTCTTTATGATGTTATTGACTTCATTGTGTCTTGCATGCCAGCCCTTGGTTTTGGAACAGTTTAGACCATGTAGACCATATTGGTCGGCTTGCGCATTGCCGCAAATACACGTATATTCTGTGTGAATTGGGGCAGCAAGGCGCAGAGCCACTGCAATGCGGAGGGTCTTAGGGTCGAGGCGTGTTCCCATTGCCGAAATGGGAACTGTTTGGAGGAAGTCCCCAGAGTGAAGTGCACTCACAGCTAGGATATATGCAGTCTCCCTGTCTGATGTTACAGCCCTAAGCATGTTGGCAAGCATCTTTTCAGAGATGGGGCCATCCCAGCTTGACTGTTTGTAGGCCAGTTCTGCACTAGGTTTCAGTGATGGCACTGGCGTAGCTAGGGTCTTGTATTCCTGCTGAATCACTGAGGTTGTCTGGAAGAATTTGTTTTATTAGCTCGTTTGATGCTATGGAAGAGGATAGGAAAGCTGGTAGGGCAATCTGGGAGGATTTGCGTACTCCCAGCCCCCCAAGCCTGACTGGAAGTGAGGCTTGCAACCACTGTCCCTCTTGCAATGTATGCTGTGTCTACAGGTGTAGACACTTATACACTCAAGTCAGTGGAGGAGAAGATAGCTACAGAGATCAAGAAGTGGGAGTTACTAGCTGTTGCTGCTGAAGCAAAGGAGCTGAGCCTGACATATGAAATGGAAGTGCTGAAGCGATATTTGGAAGTGAGGACTGATTAGAGCAAGGTACTGGGTGCAGGAACATCAGTGGACAGTCAGGGGACTGGAGATGAAGAAATAAAGAAGCCCCTTGAGGAAGTGATATGAGGCCACTGGGATGTCTGGGAGATGATAAGGGAAACAACCAAGGAGATACCTTAATTGGACGCAGGGATATGAAGAGAAACGAAATGGGAAGAGGAGAGGGAGAGGTGTCTTATTATTCATGGGCTCCACGAGGCAGAAGGGAAGACCCATGATGAGAGAAGACAGGGGTAAACTGGTTTTATCTGACTGGTCATAGTGTTCGTGATTATCTTGTATGTTTAAGTCTCGAGTTTAATTACTATAATTTGGGTTCTTTTTTTCAGAAAAGGGCAAACAGTGCATAATACCTTGTAAATACCACCAACACTATGACAGCTAGTAACTCCCACTTCTTGATCTCTGTAGATATCTTTTCCTCCACTGATTTGCAATGTATGATGTCTACAGGTGTACACAAAAACTTGTAGCTTTAATAGGTATAAAACTGGCTTCTTTTTAGAGAATCAGTTAGTAGGAGAGTACTTACCACTGCCAAGCGTGTTAGTGATGAGAACCGGGCTTGGTTTGCTGGTACCTTGAGAGCTCCAGGCTGTAAGATAGAGGTGGTGGGGCGCACCACAAGGAAGTCCTCGTACCATCACACTCTTCACTCCAGGGTCTACCTCAGTTTCTATCCACTCTCCAGCACGTTGACGGTGATGCACGGTGTACCCTGTGAGAGACAGGTGGTAAGACACCCCGTCATCAGCATTTTAGCTTGGCTTGAAACTTGGCTTGAGTGACAATAATTAAAACATGAGTATTGGCAAGACTTTAGAGCTCAGTCTTTGGGACTTTGTTTTCGTTTCTCGTTTGGAATTTTTTATAATACAAAAGTATTATTGCATGTAATAGTGCTATACATTTAGTTATTCGTATGCTAATTAACATTAAGTTACCAAAATCTTGCCTAACCTTTCATAACATATATAAATATATAGAGAGAGAGAAAGAGAGAGAGAGAGAGAGACAGAGAGAGAGAGAGAGAGAGAGAGAGAGAGAGAGAGAGAGAGAGAGAGAGAGACAGACAGACAGAGATAGATGGATAGATAGATAGATAGATAGATAGATATATAGATATGTCGTGATGAATAGGTAAAATTGGTCAATTAGAAAGCCCTCATTTAAAATTAAGTCCTTTCTAAAATTTTCTCTTATACGTATAAAGATATATTTTTTTCATTTATGGTAATGTATTTTGTACCAACAGAACCTTAGAAAACATATTAACCTTATTATAACAAGCTCAATTTAATTTAGCCTAATTCAGCTAAATATATTTTAGATAAGTTTACAATAATATAATTATAAACAAACGCAATGAAATATATATTTTTCGTTAGGTTCAGAATGATTTTTGCTTAATTATTGCATACACAAATTTTCACTTACCTTATTCGGCAAGAAGAGCGTTGCTGTTTTAGCCAAAATCACAAGTTTTACCATATATATATATATATATATATATATATATATATATATATATATATATATATATATATATATATATATATATATATATATATATATATATATATATATTATTAAAATTATTATATATATATATATATAATAATATTTTATAGAGGGGCCACAGATATATCAGATCACTTTTTAGTTATAGCTACAGTGGGAGTAAAAGGTAGATGGGATACAAGGAAAATAGAATCAGTAAGTAAAAGAGAGGTGAAGGTTTATAAACTAAAAGAGGAGGCAGTTAGGGTAAGATATAAACAACTATTGGAGGATAGATGGGCTAGTGAGAGTGTAGGCAATGGGGTCGAAAATGTATGGGGTAGATTTAAAAATGTAGTGTTAGAGTGTTCAGCAGAAGTTTGTGGTTACAGGCGAGTGGGTGCGGGAGGGAAGAGGAGCGATTGGTGGAATGATGATGTAAAGAGAGTAGTAAGGGAGAAAAGTTAGCATATGAGAGGTTTTTACAAAGTAGAAGTGATGCAAGGAGGGAAGAGTATATGGAGAGAAAAGAGAGGTTAAAGAGTGGTGAAGCAATGTAAAAAGAGAGCAGATGAGAGAGTGGGTGATATGTTATCAGCAAATTTTGTTGAAAATAAGAAAAAGTTTTGGAATGAGATTAATAAGTTGAGGAAGCCTAGAGAACAAATGGATTTGACAGTTAAAAATAGGAGAGGAGAGTTATTAAATGGAGAGTTAGAGGTATCGGGAAGATGGAGAGAATATTTTGAGGATTTGTTAAATGTTGATGAAGACAGGGAAGCTGTGATTTCGTGTGTAGGGCAAGGAGGAATAACATCTTGTAGGAGTGTGGAAGAGCCAGTTGTGGGTGTAGGGAAGTTCGTGAGGCAGTGGGTAGAATGAAAGGGGTAAGGCAGCTGGGATTGATGGGATAAAGATAGAAATGTTAAAAGCAGGTGGGGATATAGTTTTGGAGTGGTTGGTGCTATTATTTAATAAATGTATGGAAGAGGGTAAGGTACCTAGGGATTGGCAGAGAGCGTGTATTGTTCCTTTGTATAAAGGAAAAGGGGACAAAAGAGAGTGCAAAATTATAGGGGAATAAGTCTGTTGAGTGTACCTGGTAAAGTGTATGGTAGAGTTATTATTGAAAAAATTAAGAGTAAAACAGAAAGCAGGATAGCAGATGAACAAGGGGGCTTTAGGAAAGGTAGGGGGTGTGTAGACCAAGTGTTTACAGTGAAACATATAGGTGAACAGTATTTGGATAAGGGTAAAGATGTTTTTGTGGCATTTATGGATTTGGAAAAGGCGTATGATAGGGTAGATAGGGGGCAATGTGGCAGATGTTGCAGGTGTATGGAATAGGAGGAAGGTTACTGAAAGCAGTGAAGAGTTTTATGAGGATAGTGAGGCTCAGGTTAGAGTGTGTAGGAGGGAAGGGGACTATTTCCCAGTAAAAGTGGGCCTTAGACAAGGATGTGTGATGTCACCGTGGTTGTTCAATATATTTATAGATGGGGTTGTAAGAGAAGTGAATGCGAGGGTCTTGGCAAGAGGTGTTGGGCTAAAAGATAAGAAGCAAATACAAAGTGGGAGTTGTCACAGTTGCTTTTGCTGATGACACTGTGCTTTGGGAGATTCTGAAGAGAAGCTGCAGAGGTTGGTGGATGAATTTGGTAGGGTGTGTAAAGAAGAAAATTGAAAGTGAATATAGGAAAGAGTAAGGTGATGAGGATAACAAAAGAATAGGTGACGAAAGATTGGATATCAGATTGGAGGGAGAGAGTATGGAGGAGGTGAATGTATTCAGATATTTGGGAGTGGACATGTCGGCGGATGGGTCTATGAAGGATGAGGTGAATCATAGAATTGATGAGGAAAAGGGTGAGTGGAGCACTTCGGAGTCTGTGGAGACAAAGAACCTTGTCCATGAAGTAAAGGGGAATGTATGAGTATAGTTATACCAACGCTCTTATATGGGTGTGAAGCATGGGTGATGAATGTTGCAACGAGGAGAAGGCTGGAGGCAGTGGAGATGTCATGTCTGAGGTCAATGTGTGGTGTGAATATAATGCAGAGAATTCGGAGTTTGGAAATTAGGAGGAGGTGCGGGATTACCAAAACGATTGTCCAGAGAGCTGAGGAGGGGTTGTTGAGGTGGTTTGGACTTGTAGAGAGAATGGAACGAGACAGAGTGACTTCGGGGTGTATAAATCTGTAGTGGAGGGAAGCGGGGTAGGGGTCGGCCTAGGAAAGGTTGGAGGAGGGTAAAGGAAGTTTTGTGTGCGAGGGCTTGGATTTCCAGCAAGCATGTGTGAGCGTATTTGATAGGAGTGAATGGAGGCATATGGTTTTTAATACTTGACGTGCTGTTGGAGTGTGAGCAAAGTAACATTTATGAAGGGATTCAGGAAACCGGCAGGCCGGACTTGAGTTCTGGAGATGGGAAGTACAGTGCCGGCACTCTGAAGGAGGGTGTAAATGTTGCAGTTTTATAACTGTAGTGTAAAGCACCCTTCTGGCAAGACAGTGATGGAGTGAATGATGATAAGTTTTTCTTTTCGGGCCACCCTGCCTTGGTGGAATCGGCCGATGTGTTAATAAAAAAAAAATATATATATATATATATATATTCTGTATATATATATTTGCAGGGGTCGATTCACAGCTCCTGGCCCCGCCTCTTTACTGTCACTACTAGGTTACTCTTCCTGCTCCATGAGCTTTATCTTACCTCTTTTTAAAGCTATGTATGGATCCTGCCTCCACTACTTCACTTCCCAGACTATTCCACTTTCTGACAACTCTGTGACTGAAGAAATACTTCCTAACATCCCTGTGATTCATCTGAGTCTTCAACTTCCAATTGTGACCCCTTGTTGCTGTGTCCCATCTCTGGAACAGCCTGTCTCTGTCCACCTTGTCAATTCCTCTCAGTATTTTATATGTTGTTATCATATCCCCCCTATCTCTCCTGTCCTTCAGTATCGTCAGGTCGATTTCCTTTAACCTCTAATCGTAGGACTAGTCTTGTTGGAAACCTATGCACTTTCTCTAATTTCCATACTTGCTTGGCCAGGTGTGGGTTCCAAACTGATGCTGCATACTCCAATATAGGTCTGACATACACAGTGCACATGGTCCTGAACGATTCCTTATTGAGATGTCGGAATGCTATTCTTAGGTATGCTAGACGCCATGTGCTGCGCCCGGAGTTATACTCACCCCAAGATCCTATTCCTTGAGTGAGGTTGTAGTCTCTGGCCCCATAGACTGTACTCCGTCTGCGGTCTTTTTTGTCTTTCTCCAGTCTTCATAACTTTGCACTTGGTGGGGTTGAACTCCAGGAGCCAGTTTCTGGACCAGGCCTGCAGCCTGTCCAGATCGCTTTGTAGTTCTGCCTGATCTTCGTCCGATTGAATTTTTCGCATCAACTTCTTATCATCTGCATACAGGGACACTTCTGAGTCTATTCCTTCCGTCATGTCGTTCACATAGAAACAGCACAGGTCCTAGGACTGACCCGTGTTGAACCCCATTCATCACAGGCGCCCACTCTGACACTTCGTCTCGTACCATGACTCTCTGATGTCTTCCCGACAGGTATTCCCTGATCAATTGCAACGCCTTCCCTGTTATACCTGCCTGGTCCTCCAGCTTATGCACTAATCTCTTGTGTGGAACTGTGTCAAAAGCCTTCTTTCAGTACAAAAAAAACGCAATCTACCCACCCCTCTTTCTCTTGTCTTACTGCCGTCACTCTGTGTAGAACTCCAGTAGGTTTGTGACACAGGATTTCCTGTCCCTGAAACAGTGCTGGTTGTTGTTGATAAGCTCATTCCTTTCTAGGTGCTCCACCACTCTTCACCTAATAATCTTCTCCGTGAATTTGCATACTATACATGTCAGACACTGGTCTGTAGTTTAATGCTGCATATCTGTTTCCTTTTTAAAAAATTAGGACTACATTTGCTGTCTTCCATACCTCAGGTAGTCGCCCTGTTTCGATAGATGTGTTGAAGATTGTTATTAGTGGCTCGCATAGGGCCTCTGCTCCCTCTCTCAGGACCCATGGAGAGATGTTATCCGGCCCCATCGCCTTTTCACTTCTTCCTCGGTTGTATGTATTGAGTCTAACACTTGATGGTGGACCCCACCTCTCCGTCTTTTTCGAGTCCCTTCTGTCTCCTCTGTGAAAACTTCTTAGAATCTCATGTTGAGCTCCTCACATATTCTCGATTATTTCTTGTGATTTTCCCTCCTTCCTTCCTCAGCCTGATTACCTGGTCCTTGACTGTTGTTTTCCTTCTGATGTGGCTGTACGACAGCTTTTCTCATTTGGCTTTTGCTGCTATGTCATTTTCGTATTGTCGTTGGGCCTCCCTTCTTACCTGTGCATATTCATCTCTGGCTCTACGACTGGGTTCTTTGCCTTCTATACTTCTTCCATTCTCTAGCACACTTGGTTTTGGCTTCTCTACACCTATGAGTGAACCAAGGGCTCATCCTGGCCTTCTCGGTATTTCTGTTACCCTTGGTTACAAACCTCTCCTCAGCTTCTTTGCATATTGTTGTCACATATTCCATCATCTCATTTACTAACTTCCCTGCCAGTGCCCTGTCCCACTGAACATCATGCAGGAAATTCTTCATGCCTGTGTAGTCCCCTCTATTGTAATTTGGCTTCATTTGGCCTGCCCTTACGGCTTCCATCTCCACTTGTAACTATTTATTTTTATTAACACATCGGCCGATTCCCACCAAGGCAGGGTGGCCCGAAAAAGAAAAACTTTCATCATCATTCACTCCATCACTGTCTTGCCAGAGGGGTGCTTTACACTACAGTTATAAAACTGCAACATTAACACCCCTCCTTCAGAGTGCAGACACTGTACTTCCCATCTCCAGGACTCAAGTCCGGCCTGCCGGTTTCCCTGAATCCCTTCATAAATGTTACTTTGCTCACACTCCAACAGCACGTCAAGTATTAAAAACCATTTGTCTCCATTCACTTGTAACTATACTATGTATTCGAAGCTCAGTACCACGTGGTCACTGGCCTCGGGGGATCTTTCATATGTGATATCCTCAATATCTGCACTACTGAAGGAGAATACTAGGTCCAGTCTTGCTGGTTCATCCTCTGCTCTCTCTCTGGTAATGTCCCATGCGTGTTGGTACATGAGGTTTTCCAGTACCACCTCCATCATTTTAGCCCTCCATGTGGCTTCAGGTTTTCCAAGTCAATTTCTTTGTGATTGAAGTCACCCACAATCAGCAACTTTGCCCTGCTCGGATGAGCCCTTCCGATCATTTCAGCCAGTGTGTCAACCATCGCTCTGTTACTGTATGTGTACTCACCTAGTTGTACTCACCTAGTTGTGGTTGCCGGGTCGAGTCACAGCTCCTGGCCCCGCCTCTTCACTGGCTGAAAATCGGTCCCTCTTCCCACTCCATGAAATTTATCATACCTCTTCTTAAAGCTATGTATGGATCCTGTCTCCACTACATCACTTCCCAGACTATTCCACTACCAAAGGGGTTTTAAGCAAATATTTTACAGCAACTGACCGGGGATCGAACTCGTGACATTTACCCAGCCTCCCGAGACAACAGGTAAATATCTCGACGCCTTTATCCATTAGGCCACCATGCTACAAACATCTCAATATTAGTATCAGAAAACACAAAAACGCTTGCAACCGTGATGACCATATAAACACGGGTCCAACACAGGGACGATGTTGGACACCTAATGACAATCAGTGATCCTAGATTAGTCGTTAACCCTTAAACTGTCCAAACGTACATCTACATTCACGTGCGTATCGCTCTGAACGTAGATCTACGTTCGGAGGGTATGTAAAAGAAGGAAGTTAAAAATGAACATAGGGAAGAGAAAAGTGATAAGGGGTAACAAAAAACTGGAAGGAGAGAGTAGGGAGGAAGTGAATGAGATCAGATATTAGGAGAGGACTTGTAGGCAGATGGGTCTATGAAAAACGAGTTGAACCATAGAATTGTTGAGGGAGAAAAAGGTAAGTGATTCACTGAGGCACAAGTGGAAGCAAAGAACGTTATCCATGGAGATAAAAGGGAAATGTATGAGATTACAGTGATACCAGGTATCACATACGGGAGTGAAGCATGGGTTGTGAATGTGAAGAGTAGGCTTGATGCAATGGAGATGTCGTGTGTGACTACTATGTGTGTGGCGTAAATATTTTGCAGAGAATTCGTAGTTTGGAGATTAGATGGCTGAGGAGGGGTTCTTGAGGTAGTCTGGACATATAAAAAAACGATAGAGCAAAATATTATGATTTAGAAGGTGTGTAAATCCTTGGTAGAAACAAGGCAGGGTACAGGTTGCCCAAGGAAAAGCTGGTGGGAGAGGGTAAAGAAGGTTTTGTATGCGAGGGGCTTGGACATCTAGCAAGCATGTGTGAGTATGTTAGAAATGAGTGGAGGCAAATGTTTTTTATGACTTGATGTGTTGTTTCTGTGTGAGCAAAGTAACATTAATGAAGGGATACTGGGAAACCAGTTAGCCATACTTGAATCCTGGAGGTGGGAAGTACAGTGCCTGCACTCTTAAGGAGGTGTGAGAATATTGGCAGTTGCTGAGGTGATCTGTATCGTGTGAGGATGTACTTTGTGAGCTCTGTGAAACTGAATCAATAATGCTTTCTATTTCATAACTCCATCAGCAGAATAAGGAGCTAAATGAGGCCAGGAAAACAAGAGGATTAATAATATTCTTCCTGCTATGAATCCTCAGGTCAAGGAAGCTGGGCAGTGACTGGGCAGAATGCAACAAAGGTGAGGATCAAAATAAGAACGAAGAGGCTTAAACGATGAAGATCCAGGAAACTGCTGTGGAAACTTCCTGCCTACTCGCTGTGCTGCCTAACGAATGTGAGTCGACTACTGGGAATGACACGTCAAACTACACCAAAGAAAGTAAGAACATTGTGCTGCTTGAGGTCAGTCAGATTAGGTTCATGGATAGGGCTTTCTGTTTGAAGGATAGAAGTAAGAGACAGAGTGTTTGCTTTCCTGGGGATGGGATGGATGCTACTGTCAGCCAGCTTGACAACATCATGAATGGTAATGGGAACAATCCTATTATCTGCCTCAGTGCTGGAGGCAATGATGTAGGAAAGTGTAGAAGCATGAATTTAGTTAGTAGTTGTAGGACAGCAATAGTTATAATTTGAAAGAAGGGAGGACGCCCTGTTATATGCGGCATTTTGCCGAGAAAGGGTGTAGGAAATGAATGGTTGTCTGGAGCAATTGGTTTTAATTGTTGGCTAGACAAACACTGTTAGGATAAAGCAGTAATCGACAACTGGGACCACTTTTACTGCAAATATGAAATGTATGATAGATACATGAACAGGTATAGGTAGGTTCGCCATGATGGGCCCTGGCCCAGGTCTTCTCCATGTGGTGACCCATTGTGTCCCCCTGTCTGCCATCGTAGTAAGTGTGTGTGTTCAGTATGCTAGGGATGGGGTTCATTTATCTATGGAAGGTGTGGGTGCTCTTGCTAGTTCAGTGGAAGGTGTTGTTAAGGCTTTCAACTAGGAAGAGTTCGAGGTATGGGTCTTAAGAATGACAGTTATCAAGTAACAATTAGTTATGATGAAAACAGAAATTGTGGAAAAACAAAGCTGAATAGGGAATAGGTGCAGAAGAAAACACCTTAACATATTATCAACGAACTGTCAAAAGTGCCAGGAATAAAACTAATAAATTACATTTGGTAGAATGTGTAGGAAACACTGATGCTATTGCAATAACTGTAACATGGTATAATTTAAACAGTCTTGACATGATTGCCAAATGCCACATTGAAGGGTTTAAGTTGGTCCATGTTAATAGAAATAACAGGAAGTTGGTGGGGTAGCGTAATACGTTTGAGATAATATTAAATATTGCGTAAAAACAAATATAAAAATCGATGGATTAGAAATAGTCTGTTTGATTAGGATTTCTAATACAAGAAAAAAGTTATTTTAGATGTTATATACCAACATCCTAACTTAGTGACAGAGGAAGATCTCTTTGGAACGAAATTAAGGCTTCTAAACCTGATACTGTAGTAATAGGGGATTTTAACCTTTGACCTGAAATTTAGTGTCCAGTGACTTCCTGGAAGCAGTTTGTAACAGAACCCACCAGAGGGAATAAACTGCCAGACCTGGCTTTGCCAAATAAGGAAACCCTTATTTGACCTGGCTTGTATGGACCAGTAGGCCTGCTGCAGTGTTCCTTCATTCTTATGTTCATATGTATCAGAGCGCCGCTGGCAAGATAGTGATGAAGTAAGGGATGATGCCAGTGTTTCTTCTTTTTTGAGACTACCTCGGTGGAAGACTGCCGGTGGAAGACTGCCGGTGGAACACTGCCGGTGGAACACTGCCGGTGGAAGACTGCCGGTAGAACACTGCCGGTGGAAGACTGCCGGTGGAACACTGCCAGTGGAAGACTGCCGGTGGAACACTGCCGGTGGAAGACTGCCGGTGGAACACTGCCGGTGGAAGACTGCCGGTGGAATACTGCCGGTGGAACACTGCCGGTGGAACACTGCCGGTGGAAGACTGCCGGTGGAAGACTGCCGGTGGAAGACTGCCGGTGGAACACTGCCGGTGGAAGACTGCCGGTGGAACACTGCCGGTGGAACACTGCCGGTGGAAGACTGCCGGTGGAACACTGCCGGTGGAAGACTGCCGGTGGAATACTGCCGGTGGAAGACTGCCGGTGGAACACTGCCGGTGGAAGACTGCCGGTAGAAGACTGCCGGTGGAAGACTGCCGGTGGAACACTGCCGGTGGAAGACTGCCGGTGGAACACTGCCGGTGGAACACTGCCGGTGGAAGACTGCCGGTGGAACACTGCCGGTGGAAGACTGCCGGTGGAACACTGCCGGTGGAAGACTGCCGGTGGAACACTGCCGGTGGAATACTGCCGGTGGAATACTGCCGGTGGAAGACTGCCGGTGGAATACTGCCGGTGGAAGACTGCCGGTGGAAGACTGCCGGTGGAAGACTGCCGGTGGAAGACTGCCGGTGGAAGACTGCCGGTGGAAGACTGCCGGTGGAAGACTGCCGGTGGAACACTGCCGGTGGAACACTGCCGGTGGAACACTGCCGGTGGAATACTGCCATGGGAAGACTGCCGGTGGAAGACTGCCGGGAGAAGACTGCCGGTGGAAGACTGCCGGTGGAAGACTGCCGGTGGAACACTGTCGGTGGAACACTGCCGGTGGAACACTGCCGGTGGAACACTGCCGGTGGAACACTGCCGGTGGAACACTGTCGATGGAAGACTGCCGGTGGAAGACTGCCGGTGGAAGACTGCCGGTGGAAGACTGCCGGTGGAACACTGCTGGTGGAACACTGCCGGTGGAACACTGCCGGTGGAACACTGCCGGTGGAAGACTGCCGGGGGAAGACTGCTGGTGGAAGACTGCCGGTGGAACACTGCCGGTGGAATACTGCCGGTGGAACACTGCCGGTGGAACACTGCCGGTGGAACACTGCCGGTGGAACACTGCCGGTGGAACACTGCCGGTGGAACACTGCCGGTGGAATACTGCCGGTGGAAGACTGCCGGTGGAATACTGCCGGTGGAACACTGCCGGTGGAACACTTCCGGTGGAAGACTGCCGGTGGAACACTGCCGGTGGAAGACTGCCGGTGGAATACTGCCGGTGGAACACTGCCGGTGGAACACTGCCGGTGGAATACTGCCGGTGGAACACTGCCGGTGGAAGACTGCAGGTGGAATACTGCCGGTGGAAGACTGCCGGTGGAACACTGCCGGTGGAAGACTGCCGGTGGAACACTGCCGGTGGAAGACTGCAGGTGGAATACTGCCGGTGGAAGACTGCCGGTGGAACACTGCCGGTGGAAGACTGCCGGGGGAAGACTGCCGGGGGAAGACTGCCTTTGGAAGACTGCCGGGGGAAGACTGCAGGGGGAAGACTGCGGGGGGAAGACTGCCGGTGGAAGACTGCCGGTGGAAGACTGCCGGTGGAAGACTGCCGGGGGAAGACTGCCGGTGGAAGACTGCCGGGGGAAGACTGCCGGGGAAGACTGCCGGGGGAAGACTGCCGGTGGAAGACTGCCGGGGAAGACTGCAGGGGAAGACTGCCGGGGGAAGACTGCCGGTGGAAGACTGCCGGTGGAAGACTGCCGGGGAAGACTGCCGGGGAAGACTGCCGGGGAAGACTGCCGGTGGAAGACTGCCGGTGGAAGACTGCCGGTGGAAGACTGCCGGGGGAAGACTGCCGGTGGAAGACTGCCGGGGAAGACTGCCGGGGGAAGACTGCCGGGGAAGACTGCCGGGGAAGACTGCCGGTGGAAGACTGCCGGTGGAAGACTGCCGGGGAAGACTGCAGGGGAAGACTGCCGGGGAAGACTGCCGGTGGAAGACTGCCGGGGAAGACTGCCGGGGAAGACTGCCGGTGGAAGTCTGCCGGTGGAAGACTGCCGGTGGAAGACTGCCGGGGAAAGACTGCCGGGGGAAGACTGCCGGGGGAAGACTGCCGGGGGAAGACTGCCGGGGGAAGACTGCCGGTGGAAGACTGCCGGGGGAAGACTGCAGGGGGAAGACTGCCGGGGGAAGACTGCCGGTGGAAGACTGCCGGTGGAAGACTGCCGGTGGAAGACTGCCGGGGGAAGACTGCCGGTGTATCAAAAAAAAAAATAATAACAAAGTCAATGACGACTCACTTTTAAAACTGTTTAGTAAAGATGATGGACTGACCTAGAATGGGCGCTCCACCGTTATCAGTTGGTGTAATGGTGAGGTTGAGTGTGTGGTGGGTGGCATGAGCAAGGGTGAGGAGGGGCGGCAGTGGGGTGGTAACCACCAACACATGGTGGGTTAGACTGTCGACTCCCACGGTGTTGCGGACCCAGCACGTGTAGTTGGCCGTCTCCCGAACACCTGCACATCAACATTCAAATTTAAGAATGAAAATTATGTTTATGGATTCTTCTTAATGGCTAATATGTAAAATTATCTGCTATATTACAAGGGACGACAGCAAGTTGATGAATTAGATATCAAGATATCTTCATTTCACACGGTGATGGCCCGGGTTCGATTCCCGGCGAAGGGGTGGAAACATCGGACGTGTTTCCTTACACCGGTTGTCCATGTTCACCAATCAGTAAAATGGGTACCTGGGTGTTAGTCGACTGGTGTGGGTCGCATCCTGGGACAAAATTAAACTAATTTGCCCGAAATACTCTGCATAACAAGGGGCTTTCTATATAGTAGTATGTCACTGATGTCAGCTAGGTCTGTATACCTTGTACATGTACTTGTAGTAAATAAAGATATTATTATTATTATTATTATTATTATTATTATTATTATTATTATTATTATTATTATTATTAAAATTATTATTATCCATTGGCTTTTTCAATACAATACAATGACATAAAGGAAAGACTACATAAAAGAAGGCAATCAGTACATCAGCCTAAAAGTAGGTGTTGAATACCGTAGAACTGGATCTGAGAGACAAGCAGTAAGATTCATCAAGACTACGGTGCTCAAGAGCTGCTTCTAGGCTGAAGGACTGATTACGTCATCTTCCACTGCCTTCTAAGATCATAAGAATCAAGTAACACTATACAGGCCTACTAGCCTGTACCAGGTAGGTCCTTCTCAAATCCAGACCGTCTAACTGAAATATTTGTCCAACCTATTTTCAAGGCTTTAGTTTTTATAACTTCACTAGCCAAGGTTGTGTAAGTCCAACTCATGTCCATCAATCTTCACTCATGTAAGTAAGTTTATTCAGGTATACACAAATACAGTTACATAGATTATCATACACAGGATAACCCAAAAAAGTTAGACAGAGTGACTTATTTCCATTGGGGTTCTTTTCTTACCTTATCAATAATATTACATTAATATAAAAATCAAATGTGGTAGATAAGAATTATATAAAAATGATACATAAAACAAATTAAATAAAATATTAAATAAAAGATGATGAAGATAGAATAAGTTGATCACAAGAATTATGACAATATAAAAAAAATAAGAATACTAAATTATAATAGATTTCACTCTGAAAATTAATTATTAATCTGATGGAATACAATGAAAAATAGGAGACAATGAATATATCAGAAATTAATAATCATCTCTAGGGAATGCATTTATTGCCCTAATAATATATGTTGATAGGGACAGACAGACATTGCAAATAGCAGTAGGCTGTACCAGGATCCGTTGTTTGCAGAGGCAATCAAGAGGTCAGTGAATTTGCCAGCAGCTTGAGGGAGAGCTGCTTTGTGGATGTGTCAGCGTCCTGGTGGATGTTAATCTGATTGAAGATTTTAGGTCCTCTGTAGAGGTGAAGTCAGGGTATCTGTCAGCTCTGTCTGCTGGGAGGGTCTGTTGGGTGTTCCAATTTGGAGCTCTCTGGGAGCTTAGACATCCATTGTGTGCAAGGATGTTGAGATTTGAGGAATTGAGTGCACACTCCCTGTGGCACACCTGACAGTTGCCTCGTGGTCGAATTCCACGGCGTTGGCTCTGTAGTGGAAGTTCCTGGGAACCCAGCATATCTTGTGATATTGCTGGGCATTGGAGAGCGCCAGCGTGGTAACCTGGTGGAGTCTGAGGGGTTGGGAGGAAAAAAGTACCCTCTACAGCCCATGATAACACTCTTCAGGTCACTTGTTTTATCTAGGTTGGAATATTGCTGCACACTAACAGCACTTTTCAAGGCAGGTGAAATTGCTGAACTAGAAAATGTACAGAGAACCTTCACAGCACGCATAACTGCGATAAACCACCTCACTTACTGGAAACACTTGAAGTTCCTCAACCTGTATTCCCTAGAACGCAGGCGGGAGAAATACATGATTATATACACTTGGAAAATCCTAGAAGGATTAGTACCAAACTTGCACACGAAAATCACTCCCTATGAAAGCAAAAGACTCGGCAGACGATGCAACATCCCCCCAATGAAAAGCAGGGGTGCCACTAGCACGATGAGAGACAACACAATAAGTGTCAGGGACCCAAGACTGTTCATCTGCCTCCCAGCATACATAAGAGGGAAATAAATGGTATAAAATACCGACACAATGGAAAAATAAACACATAAGCAGTATAATGTGATCCTTTATTGACAACGTTTCGCCCACGCAGTGGGCTTTATCGAGTCACAGACAGATCTATTATTCTACAACATAGCTGAACCTATTGCCAAGAAACTTCTTCATCGCTATCCCACATATAACTCAAGAATGGAACACTGCAGGTCCTTTAAGTCACACAAGGTTTTAAACTATTACACTACTTTGAAGACTGTCACATGCAGCATTCTCCACCTGACTAAATCTTACAAATACTCATGTTACTCTTATTCCAGGTAGATCTGTCTGTGACTCGATAAAGCCCACTGCGTGGGCGAAACGTTGTCAATAAAGGATCACATTATACTGCTTATGTGTTTATTTTTCCATACATAAGAGGGATTACCAATAGACCCCTGACTGTCTTCAAGAAGGCACTGGACAGGCCCCTAAAGTCAGTAGCTGACCAGCCAGGCTGTGGCTCGTACGTCTGGTTGCATGTGGATAAGAGTAACAGCCTGGTTGATCAGGCGGTAATTCACCATGAGGCCTGGTCACAGGCCTCATGGTGGATCAGGTGGATCGGGGTCAACGCCGCGGGGGCGTTGACCCCCGAAACCCTCTCCAGGTATATAGTTATGGTGTCGCTGGGAGTTGGGTGGGTGTATTTGCCTAATCTATTTTTAAAGGTCTGTCTGACAGTCTGTTGTGGAAGGAGACAGTTGCGTAGGGAAGTCGTGGCAGGACAGTAGATGAACAGCTCACGTCATCGTTGCTCGATGATATGCATTGAGGTCGTGAACACAAGTCGTAGTTGGTGAATGGACACACGTTGCTCCATAGATCACGTGTGCATTGAGGGAAGGGAAATTCCTGGTATGTTTCCAAATCATAAGATTGGCGAGACCTTCAGCTGAATGGGACTGACCTTGAGAGCAAGGATGCCCGCTCTGGCTGCAAGATGCACTGTCTATCGAAGGCTGATGTGTACAGTGACCTATAACTGCATGTTGTAGTGGCCGTCTTAGAGGCCTCCTTATCTGCAACGTTACCTGGAAAGTCGACACGGCTCAAGATCCAGTTGACAGTGGTGCGCCATCCTTGCTTATCGAGTGTCTGATGAGTCTTCCATATCGAAGTGATCATAACTACGTTGTCCCTTAGCTCGTTGTGCTGAAGTGCTTGTATCACTGACCTATTATTGACAACTTGAATGATTGAGGGGCGTTGATACTCCTGAGAAGCTGCATGGGTAGCACGCTCTTGATGGAACAGAGAATAAATATGGAGACAACAGCAGTGGTGAGTCCATCAATAATGTGACCAGTCCATCATCCTTGAAGGAGTTCTTGAGGTGTATTATGCAGGTTACTACATTATTGTAACAAATTGTATATAAACTAAGGAGTTTATATTGTAAGGAAAAAGTGCTCCATAATTGGTGGACAAGTATTAGACGACAGTTGGATGTGTTTTAGACGATCAGCTGGGAGTGATGTGATTAGTGTCACTTAGGAGTGAGTCGCAGGGGCTTATCATGGTGCCAGGATGAAGTATCTTGGTCTATTTTGTTATAATTCTCAGGCTGTAGGTTGTTGTTTTGTTTATATTTATGCTCATATTGGCCCTAGGAGGTGCCTGGCCTGCTTGTTTGTGTTGGGTCTGTGTGAGTTGTGGCGAGTAAAGAATAGTATTTTTACCTGCAGCATGTAAGTCGTCAGTGAGGGGGGGGGGGATAGTATTGCGACCCGCTGGTGTGGATATGTTTAATTTTCATATGGCCTAATTTTAATTACTAGCAAAAGTCTAATAGTGTATTTCTCGTGGAATGTGTTGAAGGCAGTTTTTGTGTTATGCATATTTTGTATATTTTTCGACAGAACCATTTAATTGACCTTCCAAGATCAAACCTGAGGTTTAATAATGGTATTGACCACCTGGGAATATTTAAAGAATTTTTCATTTACCCTTAGACAAGTATTTTACCCTCTATGTCCTCCGAAAGTTCGTAATACGGTGTCAGTTCTTCAGTCTGGAGAAACGTTCAGCTCCATAGTCTAGATGAGGGATTCTTAACTTTTCCTTCATCACTAACCTTCTCAGCTTGATGTATTTCTCCGTTTACCCCCTTACTTCCATACAAAAAATATCGCCATAATAAAGGGACAGATAAAAAGGTGGTGAGAAAAAAATAAATTCAGTTATCAGGTACATCAAATATTTACCCCTTGTCATGTAATTATTTACCCCCAAGGGGTAAATTTACCCCTGGTTGAGAATCACTGAAGAGTCTAGAATAATGCGAAGTTGAAGCCCTCTTTGGAGTTGGAGGAAGCTAGTAGAGATACAGCGACTGTCTGAGCAAAACAAGAAGATTCGTAGTAATTCTCCTGTGGTGAATTCTCTGGAGAATGAGGGAAGCTGAACAGTGGTAGGGTAGAGAGCAATGAAGCTGAGGATCAAAACGAAGAATGGAGAGACACAAATAACCTGCACGTAGGAGACTGGAACGTATGATATCGTTTTTAACCACCCATAGAGAAGCAGGAAGGAACAGGTAGACGTAGGCTCGCCAGGTGTAGCAGTACAACCGTCGCAGACACCTTGGGGTCCAGCACGTCTTCTGTTTAAGTGGTGTCTTGGTTCCAGTGTGTACGATGGTGTCAGTCATCTCCAGCTCAATTGACTCGTCTCCTGCCTACTATTCCTGGCACTCTGACCGCTTCCTAAGTCCCGGAGTGACTCAGGAGGGGCAAGCAGGAAGGGAAGGGAGCCAGTGTATATAAGGGAAGGGGGGTGTTAGTGGTAGAACGGGAGGAGGGAGTAGTAACAGTGGTTGTCATAGTAGTTGTGGTAGTAGTAGTAGAAGTAGTAGATGAAGTAATCCAACAGTGGTAGAGGTGAAAATAAGAAGTTAGCTGTAGTAGTGAAAATAGTAGAAGCAGCAATAGTAGTAGTAAAAGTGGAAGTAATCAGTAAGAACAAGTGAAGAGAGGAGCTCTGCTAACGACTCGTGAGGGTAGAACAAACTTTTCCAGCAGGACAAACCCACCTGGGCAGAAGACACGAAATGCAATGAAAATATTGCCCAGCCCGGTGGTCTGGGCGGTGGCCCGGTGGTCTGGTGGCTAGAGCTCTCGCTTCACACACGGAGGGCCCGGGTTCGATTCCCGGCGGGTGGAAATATTTCGACGTGTTTCCTTACACCTGTTGTCATGTTCACCTAGCAGCAAATAGGTACCTGGGGTGTTAGTCGACTGGTGTGAGTCGCATCCTGGGGGACAAGATTAAGGACCCCAATGGAAATAAGACAGACAGTCCTCGATGACGCACTGACTTTCTTGGGTTATCCTGGGTGGCTAACCCTCCGGGGTTAAAAATCCGAAGAAATCTTATCTTATTTATAGAGATCAGGTATGGCATGACAGGGTCTTTGCTCCTCTGTTTTGCAATCAACTGAGTCATCCTAACAACCCTGTGATGGTCTCACACAGATACACATAACACTAACATACAGTAGAGTGAAAATTAATTGCTACATGAGTAAAAAATGTCAGTCATGGATTAATGAAAAGGTCTAAAATAACGTCATATACATTCCCAGATTATTATTATTATTATTATTATTATTATTATTATTATTATTATTATTATTATTATTATTATCATTATTATTATTATTATTAATATTATTATTATTATTATTATGCTTATTATTATTATTATTATTATTATTATTATTAATATTATTATTATTATTATTATGCTTATTATTATGCTTATTATTATTATTATGCTTATTATTATTATGCTTATTGCCATCGACATATCTTGTTCACTGAGTTTAATTATTTCTAATTTGGCATTTAAAGTAAGTGGCTAACGACTCCTCTTGTTATCACAACTACGCTTAGACGCACATACAAAGACTTGATATGTGCGTCTAATAGACACCAATACGTCTCTGTTAAGGACACGACCTCTTCAACAAGACGTCTAGACACTAGAGTACCACAAAGAAGCATTCTTGGCCTCCTACTTTTCCTTTAATACGTCAATGATCTTCCAAATGTATCACAACAACTTAAACATATTCTCTTTGCTGGCGAAACAATGTTTATCATCTCCCACCCTAATCTTGCCTCACTCAACACTAATCTTGCCTCACTCAACACTAATCTTGCCTCACTCAACACTAATCTTGCCTCACTCAACACTAGTCTGGCCTCACTCAACACTATTGTTAATGAAGAGCTCGCAATAATATCAGCCTGGATGATTGACAATAAACTTACACTTAACATTAACAAAACCTTCTATATATTGTTTGGCAGCAGATCAAGTGATGTCCAGCTAAACATGATTAACAACACTCTTATTGCTAAACATAATGAGGGAAAATTTCTGGTTCAGCACCTTATCCAACACATAACAAAAAAAATAGGTATCCAAAACACAACCACCACCACTCATCTATCCCTACCTCACGTATGATCACACAGTCCACTGCTAGACAACACCCCTCCCCCCCACTCTTCAAAGACCCAAACCTACTCACTAAACAAAACATTCAATCTTACCACTGTGCATCCTACATTTACAAAACAATAAATTCTAATATTAATCCTGACCTGAAGCACTTGATAGTTGCAACAGGACCCACAGACATAATACTAGGCACATAAATTTCTGACATTCCCCGTATCCGGCTAAATCTCTTCAAATATTCAATGTACGTAAAAAGACCCAAAATCTGGAGCTCTCTGCCGGAAATCTCCAGAACCACTATCAGCCAGCATTTTCAAAACTACCATTGTAAAACATCTTATCTCCCTAACATTTCCCAGCATCAGCTAAATATGTGAAAACTACACATTCCTTTTCCCAATGTCGTGAACACATGTAAACAATAAAGACTTATTCTCAAGTTTTCTGTCACATCAACACTGCATCAAATACCTTTAACACAAACTCTGATAAATTTAAAACATACTATACCAATAAAGGGTAACCCCAAACAGTTGTCAACTAGTAAGTGTATCTCATGACTTCGTGCAAAAAGAACTAAGCAGGTTAAACCCAACTAAGAGCACCGGCCCAGATAACATCCCATCTAAATTCCTGAAAGATGGCGCCTCAGAATTGCCAATCAACATTGCTCACATAATAAATTTGTCCATCACCACTAATACCATACCAGAGGGGTTCAATGAGGCCAGAGTTACTATTATTTTCAAAAAAAAAAATAGTAGGTCTGATGTCAGCATCTACAGGCCTCTTAGTATACTCAGTGTAATATTCAAAATTCTAGAGAGGGCGGTGTACTGCCAAGCAGTTTAGTATCTTAACCCTCTATCGGGCAAGACAATATTAATGTTGTCCTGAACACGTGTTTTTTGCGCGTGTCATCCTACTCCCCCAGCGCATCTAGGTTCCCGTTCTCTATTTCTGACCAATCACAAGCCTTCTGTGAGTCGCTCCAGCTAAGTGAGAACGGCGTCTGCTCGCTTCCCATTGGTTGAAAGACCAAAATGTAAACACTTGCAGCTTGGCATCGCCCAGAGCCTGATTTTCCCTCTACAAACACTCATATACACTGTGATTATACTCTCTACAATGTCGGTATGTACTGATTGTTGTGTCTAATGTGTAAATAAATAGTTTAGGCATATTTGGAGATATATGTAAACTGTTTGTGAAGCATAATATGAGTGCACCATGCAACTGAAAAAAGTGCAACGAAAAAGGAACATAATAACATGTTCCTGCCGGCAAGTCCCAATTTGAAATTTCAGTAAATAAATATTTATATCAAAATTTCTAATGCATATTTGAATTTTATAGTGGTCTGGGTGTGTACAGAACATTTTTATTGTCCTTCCAGATCAATGAGAATTTGTTTTACGGTGCTTCCTCCAAAGAGAAGTCCAAATATGTCTGCATTTGGGAGGAAAGTGACTCAGATCAAGAGCCAGAAGACCTGGAATTGCTTGACAGTGGTGATGAATACATGCCACCAGATGCACAGGTGTCAAGTGATGAGTAGGAGGAAGAGAGGCCATCCAAAAAGCCTAAATTAGACAAGAAAAATAAAGGTATTACGGTCGAGGAGTAGTCTGATGAAGAAGATCTTCATGATGAGCTTGCTGTTCAAGCTGAGACTGGCTGGAACAAGGTTGACATCAATAATGACCCTGCAGATACACTGGAACAGTACGTGAAAATAGATGTGGTAAGCCAGAACTGATGCCTGTCAAACTAATGGAAAAGAACATAGTGCCCAGGGGCATTTTTGACTTTCAAAACAAATGATGGTATCCTTGTTGTAAGGTGGAAGGACAACAAAGCTGTGACTTTAGTGACGAATGATGTGGGAGTGGAACCTGTGACTCTTATTGAAAGATATAACAAGGAATCTAAGACTAAAGACAACTTCCAGTGCCCTGCAGTCATCAAGAACTATAATGCACACATGGGAGGTATTGACAAAAGTAACATGTTGGTACATATGTACAAAACGCCTATGAAATCTAAACGTTGGTACATGCGGCTGTTTGCCTATGTTCTTGATCTTGCTGTTGTGAATGCATGGCTTCTTTACTGCCGTGATTGTCGGTCACTAAACACCAAATGCATACCACTGAAGCAATTCAGGCTTGAAATCTCTGTCAGTGCAAGATCCAAAGGACAAAAGTTTAGACGCAGCAACATGAGAACAAGTTCATCAAGTAATTCCAACAGTAGCACTGATGATAATGGTTTGTCAACCTTGCAAGTGCCATCTCCAGTGCAGTACCAACGTGCAGAAAGGCCTGATGACAGTGTGAGGTTTGATAAAACGCTAGCTCACTGGCCAGCACTTGGCAAGACACTTTCATGCAAGTATTGCAGCACAAAACAAAATAATGTCAATTCTGCATTTTTCTGTACCATATGCAAAGTAAATCTATGCATCAAGAAGGACAAAAATTGCTTCACAGCCTTTCATTATAGGAATTAGTGATCTAGAATGATTGTTCTTTCTCAGGAAATTCAGGAATATGGGATTTGAATGTTTTTTCTCTTTGCAATGTGCCCATGTTGCTCTTTGGTTCATTTTTATATTTTTTTTATACTTACACAATGTTTGGAAACAAGTTCCATTTATGTTTTTGATATTGTCTATTTGTATTATAAAATAGAAAAATACTTATTGGGTGTTTTATTAACAATTGCAAATTTGCAACATTCAGATTTTGACACCCTTTACCGACCAGGACCATATATAAGGGGTCTTCGAATATTGGCAATTGCGCTTAAATTTTTTTTAAGAATTCCATTTATATGGCCTCTTTCCCTTACACTGAGATACTCTATCCACTCATAGGAAATATATTTTGAAATTCGTATTTTCCTAGGAGTGCCCGGTTGACAACAACATTCTTCATAGTTACCAATCAGGCTTTAGGAGCTCTTACTCAACCGACACCTCCCTAATTAATCCGATGGATTACATGATAACTGAAATTTCGATAGGGAACCTCATAGTACTTGCAAAATACCTTCGATACTGTCAACCATAATATATTATGTAAGAAACTTCAAGCTATCAGCATAGGTTCCGTAGACTGGTTTAAGTCCTTTCTTAGCAACTGGAAACAAATTGTGAAATCAACAAATCAGAATCAGAACCCCTGCCGATAAAATGTGGAGTTCCCCAAGTTAGTATTATGGGTCTCTTATTATTCCTATGTTATGTAAACGACATGCCCATCAGTGTCAAGTGCAAACTCCTACTGTATGCGGATGACAGTGCTCTGTTAGTGTCAGGTAAAGACCCACAAGATATAGCTAATAACATAATTGAGATGCAGAGCTCACAGATGTAAACAAACATGAGTAGCACTCGGACTGATGCAGTGGCTGCACCCGAGGCCTATACACGCGTCCGTCTTGTTCCGTGTTTTTTCGTGTTTTTCGCGGTCTCCTCTACGTGCTAGAACCTTAAAACTGTGCCAGTGATCTTATAAGGTACATCCCTCCAGTGCTCGCAACAAACCAGGCAGAAAACAGTTATACAGAGTCAAAAACAAGGGAATTAGTGTGCCAGAACATAGTGCCATAAAGCCAGAGGGGAACTTAAGTGCCGTGTGAAATAACAAAACAGAACGTTTATTTGTCAGAGGAAGGAAAGTCTCCCTGAAAATAGGGTGAAGATAGATCTGTATAGTGAATATATCAGTGGTGCCATAGTATACAAAGTTCATAGATGTTAAAGTGAAAACAAAGGCGAAAGTGTAGGCCTAACGAGTTTCGTGTTTGAAATCAGTTGCCAGCGGCCGCCGGGTCCTTACCACGCAAGTCCGTGTATTGATAATTTTAAACTGTTAGTATACCTGACCAAAATCTAGTGATTACATTGATATAAAAATCTATGAAATACGAAAAGGGGCACAATCCTGAGGAAATACGTAATTTGTCCAGCTGAAAAAATACGATAAACAGTGTCGAGTTGTGAGTTGTCAGTGAACGATTTCACTAACATAAGTCCGTATATCTTCCAGTCATCATAGAAAAAAAAGCAGTGTTGTGGTGTAGGAAAAACAAAAC
>WNWK01023538.1:0-30967 GCA_009830355.1 Cherax destructor
TCTCTCTCTCAAGTAAGCACTCCTCTCTCTCATCAAGCCCTCTCTCACAGTACAGCACCTCTCTCACAGTACACACCCCTTCTCACACAAACCTCCTCTCACGACCTCCTCAGTACACCCCATATAGCACCTCTCTCACTACACACCTTCCACAGTGCACCCTTCTCACAGTTGCACTCTCTAAGTACAGCACCCTCTCCCCAATGCCTCTCTCACACGTAACACCTTTCTCCTCATAGTAAGCACCTCTCTCCAGTAACTCTCCAAGATCCTTCACACAGTAAGCACCTCCTCACAGTACCACCTCTCACAAGTATAGCACCCTTCTCACAATACAACCCTCTCCACAGTAACACCTTCCTACACCTTACACAGTATAGCACCTCTCACACGTATAGCACCCTGTCTCACTATAGCACCTCTGAGTACACCTCTCCAGTATAGCACCTCTCACAGTATACACCCTCTCACAGTATAGCACCTTCACACAGTCCCTCCACAGTAAGCACCCTCTCCACAGTAACACCCTTCTCCCAGAAGAACTTCCTCTTCACAGAAGACCCTCTCATCAGTAAGACCTCTCCACAGAACACCCTCTCCACAGTACACACCCTCTCTCCACAGTACACACCTCCTCACAGTAAGCACTCTCTTCTCACAGAGTCTCTCATCCTCTTCTCACAAGTAGCACCCTCTCCACAGTAAGCACCCTCTCACACTAGCACTCTCTCTCACAGTCAAACCTTCTCTCACAGTACAGCACCTCTCTCACAGTATAGCACTCTCTCCCACACAGTAAACCCTCTCCACAGTAAGACCCTCTCTACACAGAACCTCTTCCTTACATAAGCACCTCTCCACAGTATAGCACTCTCTCTCACAGTACAGCACCCTCTCTCTCACAGTACAGCACCCTCTCTCTCACAGTAAGCCCTCTCTCTCCACAGTATAGCACCTCTTCACACAGTAAGCACCTCTCCACGTAAGCACCCTCTCTCCACAGTACAGCACCTCTCTCCACAGTACAACCTCTCTACTACAGCACACTCTCTTCACCAGTACAGCACCTCTCCTTCTCTCTTAAGTACAGACCTCTCTTCACAGTACAGCACCTCTCTTCTCCATCAGTACAGCACCTCTCTCTCACAGTAAGCACCCTCTTCTCAATACACCAATACAGCACCGTCCTCCACAGTACGACCCTCTCTCCACAGTACAGCACCTCTCCTCAGTAAGCACTTCCTCTCTCACACATTAAGCACCTCTCTCACAGTAAGCACCTCTCTTCACAGTATAGCACCTCTCACAGTACAGCACCCTCTCTCACACACAGAACAGCACTCCTCTCTCACACATAAAACACTTCTCACACAGTATAGCACCCTCTCTCACACAGTACAGCACCCTCTCTCACAGTAAGCACTTCTCTCACACAGTATAGACCCCTCACACAGTAAGCACCTCTCTCCACAGTACAGCACCCTCTCCCAGTAAGCACCCTTTCTCACAGTAAGACCCTCTCACACAGTAAGCACCTCTCCCAGTAAGCACCTCTCTCACAAGTATAGCACCCTCTCACACAGTATAGCACCCTTCTCACAGTATAGCAACTTCACAGTAAGCACCCTCTCATGCAGTATAGCACCCTCTCTCATGCAGTATAGCACCCTCTCATGCAGTATAGCACCCTCTCTCATGCAGTATAGCACCCTCTCTCACACAGTAGCACCTCTCTCATAGCCTTTTCTCTCACAGTAAGCACCTTTTTCACAGAAGACTTCCAAAGACCTTCTCCACAGAAGACCCTCTCACAGTAACACTCTCCACAGTAACACCTCTCTCACAGTAAGCACCCTCTCTCACAGTAAGCACCTCTCTCTTGTATAGCACCTCTCACCAGTAAGCACTTCTCCAGTAGCACCCTCTCTCACAGTACAGCACCTCTCTCCACATAAGCACCTTTCCTCACACAGTAAGCACCCTTCAGACAACCCTCTCACAGTAAGCACCCTCTCTCACAGTAAGCACTTCCACAGAAGCCTTCTTCATACAACCTCTTCAGTAGACCTCTCTCACAGTAAGCACCTCTTCATCAGTACAGCACCGTCTCTCATTCTCTCACTCAGTATAGCACCGTCTCTCTCTCACTCAGTACAGCACCGTCTCTCTCTCACAGTACAGAACCCTCTCTCTCACAGTACAGCACCCTCTCTCTCACACAGTATAGCACCCTCTCTCACACAGTATAGTACCCTACCCTCTCTCACAGTATAGCACCCTCTCTCACACAGTATAGCACCCTCTCTCACACAGTATAGCACCCTCTCTCATACAGTATTGCACCCTCTCTCACAGTATAGCACCCTCTCACACAGTACAGCATCCTCTCTCAAACAGTATAGAACCCTCTCTCACACAGTATAGCACCCTCTCTCACACAGTATAGCACCCTCTCTCACACAGTATAGCACCCTCTCTCACAGTATAGCACCTCTCTCACAGTATAGCACCTCTCACGATCTCACTCACAAGTATAGCACTCTCTCTCACACAGTATAGCACCCTCTCTCACAGTATAGCACCCTCTCTCACACAGGATCGTACACTCTCACACAGTATAGCACACTCTCTCTCACACAGTATAGCACCCTCTCTCACAGTATAGCACCCTCTCTCACACAGGATCGTACACTCTCACACAGTATAGCACACTTCTCTCTCACAGTATAGCACCCTCTCTCACACAGTATAGCACCCTCTCTCACACAGTATAGCACCCTCTCACACAGTACAGCATCCTCTCTCACACAGTATAGAACCCTCTCTCACACAGTATAGCACCTCTCTCACACAGTATAGCACCCTCTCTCACACAGTATAGCACCTCTCTCACACAGTATAGCACTCTCTCACACAGTATAGCACCCTCTCTCACACAGTATAGCACCCTCTCTCACAGTATAGCACCCTCTCACACAGTATAGTACCTCTCACACAGTATAGCACCCTCTCTCACACAGTATAGCACCTCTCTCACACAGTATAGCACCCTCTCTCACACAGTATAACACCTCTCTCACACAGTACACACCCTCTCTCACACAGTATAGCACCCTCTCTGACACAGCATAGTACACTCTCACACAGTATAGCACCCTCTCTCACAGTATAGCACCCTCTCTCACACAGTACAGCACCCTCTCACACAGTACAGCACCCTCTCTCACACAGTACAGCACCTCTCTCACACAGTACAGCACCCTCTCTCCACAGTACAGCACCCTCTCTCACACAGTACAGCACCCTCTCTCACACAGTACAGCACTCTCTCTCACACAGTATTTCACCCTCTCTCACACAGTATAGCACCCTCTCTCACACAGTATCACACCCTCTCTCACACAGTATCGCACCCTCTCTCACACACGCCTCGATGGCAGGGCAGCGCTCTTGTTCACGCACGGAGGCCCGGGTTCATTCCCAGCTGGGCGAAACATTTTGAAGTGTTTCGTACACACCATCACACACATACAACAGGCCTAGTGTCTAATCGACATGTGCCTAGGACAAAATGGTAACTAACAGTACAGCACCCTCTCTCACACAGTACAGCACCCTCTCTCACACAGTACAGCACCCTCTCTCACACAGTACAGCACCCTCTCTCACACAGTACAGCACCCTCTCTCACACAGGATACTACACTCTCACACAGTATAACACCCTCTCTCACAGTACAGCACCCTCTTTCACACAGTATAGCACCCTCTTTCACACAGTACATATAGCACCCTCTCTGACACAGTATAGCACCCTCTCTGACACAGTATAGCACCCTCTCTGACACAGTATAGAACCCTCTCTGACACAGTATAACACCCCCTCTCACACAGTATAGTACCCTCTTTCACACAATATAGCACCCTTTCTGACACAGTATAGCACCCTCTCTGACACAGTATAGAACCCTCTCTCACACAGTATAGTACCCTCTCTCACACAGTATAGCACCCTCTTTCACAGTACAGCACCCTCTTTCACACAGTACATATAGCACCCTCTCTGACACAGTATAGCACCCTCTCTGACACAATATAACACCCTCTCTCACACAGTATAGTACCCTCTCTCACACAATATAGCACTCTCTTTCACACAGGATAGTACACTCTTTCACACAGTACAGCACACTCTCTCACACAGGTTAATACACTCTCTCACACAGTATAGCACCCTCTCTCACAGTATAGCACCCTCTCTCTCAGTGTAATAATAATAATAATAATAATAATAATATTTTATTTCATTGCAAGCTTACATTGATATTTTGTAATTACTATAATATAGAATTGAAGTGCAAAGAGAGCCACTATCATGCCATGGGTTATGGGCAGACTTAATCATGACTTATAGACTACTTAATTATTATTATTATTATAATCAAAATAAGCACTAAACCACAAGGGTTTAGACTACTTAATACTAGAGAAATTGACAATTTTGTTATAGTTAAACATAGCTTATGTTTATAGCAGATAATAAATTTACTCAAATTACGATCTGTGGATATTACATTTTAAGAACATAAGAACATAAGAAAGAAGGAACACTGCAGCAGGCCTACTGGCCCATGCGAGGCAGGTCCAAATCTCCAACGGCTTAAGCCAATGCCCCGACCCAGCCAGGTCAGGTTACATTCACTTAAGGAAGGAGCACTGCATCTGACCTAGTAGCACAACCTAGTCAGGACCAATTCACACCCAACCGCACCCACTCATATAATTGTCCAGCCGACCACCTGGTCAGGTCACTTCCACTTAAGGAATTAGTACAGGTCAGGTTACTTTCACTTAAGGAAGGAGCACTGCATCTGACCTAGTACAAGCTCACACCCATCCACACCCACTCATGTATTTATCTAACCTATTTTTAAAACTACACAACGTCTTAGCATCTATGACGGTACTCGGAGTTTGTTCCACTCATCCACAACTCTATTACCAAACCAGTGCTTTCCTATATCCTTCCTGAATCTGAACTTTTCCAACTTGAAACCATTGCTGCGAGTCCTGTCTTGGTTGGATATTTTCAGCACGCTATTTACATCCCCTTTGTTTATTCCTGTTTTCCATTTGTACACCTCAATCATATCCCCCTAATTCTACGCCTTTCTAGAGAGTGCAGATTCAGGGCCCTCAGTCTATCCTCATAGGGAAGATTTCTGATACATGGGATCAACTTTGTCATCCTCCTCTGTACGTTTTCCAGTGCATTTATATCCATTCTGTAATACGGTGACCAGAACTGTGCAGCATAATCTAAATGAGGCCTAACCAAAGATATATAGAGTTGAAGAACAACCTGAGGACTTCTGTTATTTATACTTCTTGATATGAAGCCAAGGATTCTGTTAGCTTTATTGCGAACACTTATGCACTGTTGTCTAGGCTTCAGATTACTACTAACCAGAACTCCTAAATCCTTCTCGCAATTACAAGTAATAAGATCTATATTATTCAGCTTATATGTGGCATGGTTATTGTCCTGCCCAACATTTAGAACTTTGCATTTGTTTACATTAAACTGCATCTGCCACTTCTCCGACCACTGCATCAGTCTATTCAAATCATCCTGGAGTGCTCTAATGTCCTCGTTTGAATGAATTGGACGGCCTATTTTGGTGTCATCAGCAAATTTACTTATGCTACTATTTATTCCCTCATCTATGTCGTTTATGTAAATTGTAAACAACAGGGGCCCAAAACTGACCCTGTGGAACACCGCTTGAGACACGCCCCCATTCTGATTTCTCTCCATTTATGCAAACTCTCTGCCGCCTATTAGTCAACCATGCCTCTACCCAGGAAAAATTTCTCCTCCTATTCCGTGTGCCTTAAGTTTCCTCAGTAGCCTCTGATGTGGAACTTTATCGAAAGCCTTACTGAAGTCCATATACACAATATCATATTCATTTCCATGATCTACTTCCTCAAACACCTTAGTGAAAAAGTTAGTAAATTCGTAAGACATGAACGCCCTTTGTAAAACCGTGTTGAGATTCATTAATCAATTTATGCTTTTCAAGATGGCTACGAATTGCCTCGGCAATTATTGATTCCATAAATTTACCAACTATGGAGGTAAGGCTTATTGGTCTATAGTTCGAAGCTAAGGACCTGTCACCTGCCTTGTAAATAGGTATTACATTTGCCCTTTTCCACTTGTCTGGCACTATGCCAGTTTGTAGTGATATATTGAAAAGATTTGCCAAAGGTTTGCTAAGTTCCTCTTTACATTCCTTTAAAACTCTTGCAAACAGTTCATCAGGGCCTGGGGATTTGTTAGGTTTTAATTTCTCTATTTGTCTGAGGACCATGTCACTAGTTACCCCAATCGAGCATAGTCTGTTATCTTCCAGCTCTACATAATTTATTATTTCTGGAATTCTGCTAGTATCTTCCTGAGTAAAAACTGAGAGGAAGTAAGTATTGAAAATTTCACACATATCCTTATCACTGTCCGTGATCTGTCCTGAGTTACTCTTAAGTGGGCCTATCTTGTCCCTAATCTTACTTCTGTATACCTGAAAGAACCCTTTGGGTTAGTCTTCGAATCCCTTGCGACCTTAGCCTCATAATCCCTTTTTGCTTTTCTTATTCCTTTTTTTATTTCTCTCTTTAATTGAAAATATTGATTTCTTATCTGTCCATCCCCTCTTTTGATACGCCTATATATGCCTCTCTTTTGACCAATGAGATGTTTTAATCTATTGTTCATCCATTTAGGATCATTTTTGTTAGATCTAATTTCCCTACTTGGAACAAAAGTTGTCTGGGCAGCTAGAACTATGCTCTGAAAAACGTCATTTGACAAAGTGTTTTGTAAGATGGTTATATCAATAGTAAATATTGCAATTATATTATGGGTAAATAACACTGAGCAGTGTTGAAAGTAGTTTACAGTATGAGTATTTAGTTTAGGGTGAATAGGTGGCTTTTGAGAAGAGTCTTAATTGATGTTTAGGCCAGGTTGTTTTAATATTTTCTGGTTATGAATTCCAGATTTTGGGGCCCTTTATGTGAATACAGTTTTTACACAGTGATATGGACTCTGGGTATATAAAAAAAAGTGATCTGTGTCTTGTGTTATGGTCATGGGTCCTGTTAAAGTTGGTGAGGAGAATTTTGAGTGAAGGGTTTATATTTGAGTGTAGAATTCTATGTAGTAGGCACAAGAATAAGTGTGAACGTTCTTTATGGTGAGTAGTTTTAGACTTTCGAATATTAGCGGAGTATGCTGTCTAGAGTGAGAATTTATCATTCTGACTGCACCCTTTTGCTGGATTATGAGTGGTCTAAGGTAATTTAATGTTGTTGATCCATGTGCACAAATTCCATAGGTGAGATAAGGGTAGATGAGTGAATGATACCGAGCAAGGAGAGCTGATTGAGGCACATAATAGCGTATCTTTGATAGTATGCCTACTGTCTGAGATTTTCTTGGAAATTTGTTGTATGTGTTTGGAATTTGAGGCTACTGTCAAGGTGGATTCCTAGGAATTTTCCCTCTGTGAGTCTTGTGATGGGTGATCCATTTAGCGTTAAGTGGGACATTTGAAGCTGTTTCCAAACTGAATGAAATAGGTTTTGTCAGTACTGAGAGTAAGCTTGTTAGTCGTCATCCAAATAGATATTTTCTGTAATTCAGCATTTACTGTGTTGGCCAGTATGACTGGGTTTGGGTAAGAGAAGATATACGTTGTGCCATCTGCAAATAATATCGGTTTGAGTAGTTGTGATGCATTCGGTAGGTCATTGATGTAAATGAGGAAGAGGAGTGGTCCTAGGACACTTCCTTGTGGGACACCGACTGTAATTTGTTGTGTGGAAGAGTTAGCTCCATTTGTGTACACGTATTGGCTTCTGTTACTAAGGTATGACTTCAGGTAGTTGAGTGAGTGCCCTCTTATACCATAGTGTGCTAATTTTGAGAGCAGTAAATCATGGTTAACTGTATCAAAAGCTTTACGTAAATCAATGAAGATTCCCAGTGGGACTTCTTTCTTCTCAAGAGTGGTGTATATTAGTTCTAGCATGTGTATAATAGAATCATTAGTGCTTTTGTTAGTCCTGAATCCAAACTGACAGGGGTTGAGTATGTTGTGAGACAAGGTAGGAATAGATCTGCCTATGAATTAATTTTTCAAAAATTTTAGAGAGCCGAGGTAAGTTAGATATTGGTCTATAATTATTCGAGTCTGCCTGATCACCTCCTTTGTGGATCGGGGTGACCCTCGCTATTTTGAGAATTGATGGGAAGGTGGAGGATTCAATGGATTTGTTGAAGAGTGCTGCAATAATTGGTGACAGTACCTGGGAAGCTTTTTTGTGCATAAAAGGTGGTAAGCTGTTTATGTCTCCTGCCTTGTTTTTAAGGGTGTTGATGATGAGCGAGACTTCTACTGGGTTGGTTGGAGCTAAGAATAGTGTATTTGGGTAGGTATTAGTGAGATAGTCTGATGGACGGGTGTTTGAGCTTGGTATCTTACTCGCTAGATTCCTTCCTATGGTGGAGAAGAAATCATTAAGTCTGCCTGCTGTTTCAGTTGGTGGGAGTAGGGGTTCATCTGATTTTGTTAATTTGATAGTTTTACTTTTGGATATCTTTTTATTTCCTAGAATTTCAGATAGGGTTTTCCAGGTATTTTTTATATCACCTTTTATGTTATGTAATCTATTCTCATAATACAGTTTTTTTGACCTTCTTATCAGGCTGGTAAGGATTGACGAGTAGCGTTTGGATTGGTCTCTGGTTATTTGACGTGGCCGACGTGTTGAAAGAAAAGATGTTATTGTTGTCTCTGAGTAATGTCTTTGCTTGATCTGCTGTGCAATAATTACAGTTGCTATTGGATTCATGTAAGTCATTTAATAAAACACACACAACCCGCACATATAAAAGAGAGGAGCTTACGACGACGTTTCGGCCCGACTTGGACCATTTACAAAGTCACACTATCACACAAAGACGGGGGAAGTGGTATTTATAGGCAGGCAGACAGGGGAGGGTACCAGAGAGTGGGGAAATAATGGAGTAAGTAGTGGAAGTGGTAGTAGTAGTAATAGTAGTAGTGGAGACAGTCATGTTCTAGAGGAGCACTGCAATGAGGCTAGCGGCCCGCAAGGGTGGGACGAGAACACAGAGGGAGGAAAGGCGAAAAAAAAGGGACAAATACCAGGCAAAAGAAAAGAAAGAAAGGAAAACCCATAGGAGAAAAAAGAAGAAGAGGGAAGAGATGAAAGGGGAAGGAATCAGGTTAAGTCACGGGTGTTCTGAAGTTTAGAGCATTTAACAATGTAATGAGAGAGGAAAGCATCAACAGAGACAAAGCCAGGGCTAAGATTCATACAGGGAAAGTTGTGTATAAGGGAGGATTCAACCAGGCGGCGACTATGAAAGTTAGACGTAGGGTAGACAGTTTTAGCAGAAGACCAATCAATAGGATGACTGTGATCTCTGACATGACAGAAAAGAGCATTATTAGTGTCGGCAAGCCTAACACTATTTTTGTGCTCCCTGAGTCTGTCAGAAAGAGATCGGCCAGTTTCTCCGAAGTACTGAAGAGGACAGGAGGAGCAAAAAATAGAGTAGACACCAGGAGAATCTGTGGAGGGAGGAGAGGTATGAACTAGATTAGTGCGAAGAGTGTTAGTCTGACGAAAGGTAAGTTTGATGTCTAAGGAACGGAGAGAGTTGCTGAGATTAGAGAGACCAGAGATGTAGGGAAGGCAGAGGACTGGAGAGTTCTCAGGAGTAGAGGGTTTAGGGGAGAAGAAAGTCCATTTGGCACGAGAGAAAGCAGAGTCTATGAAATGGGAAGGGTAGCCCAGGCGGGAAAATGAATTATGAAGAGTGGAAATTTCTGCTTCAAGAAACTGAGGATCCCAGATACGGAGAGCACGGAGAAAGAGGGAGATAAGAACACTCTTCTTGACAGAGGAGGCATGATAAGAGAAGTAATGAATGTACATGCCACTGTGCATAGGCTTGCGGTACACGGAGAAGGCAAAACCTGTAACTGAGCGGTGCCTGCCTATAAATACCACTTCCCCCGTCTTTGTGTGTTAGTGTGACTTTGTAAATGGTCCAAGTCAAGCCGAAACGTCGTCGTAAGCTCCTCTCTTTTATATGTGCAGGTTGTGTGTGTATTGTTCCAGTCACGGTATTGTGCCTTTTTGTTATTCATTTAATAAAAGGTTGATATCAGGATCAACGCTTGTAATCATAAGATTTAGTGTGATTCTATAACTAGACTTAAGAACAATGTATTATGCTCAACTTAATAATATGATATTTGATTAAATTAATCTTACTAGCTATTGGATTAACACAATTTTGAACAATAGTCACAGAGATATAGGATATTCTTACAATGTTGATAATTTACTATTTAACTGGCTAATTGAAATGGTTGGAAAAATTACTATGACTAGTATTAAATTGTTATGGAACAATTATTTGGATTCAATATTGCACTGGTTGTGATTTTAGAATTTATAAAAGGTAATATAAAGTAATTGAATGTAAGGAACTATTCTAAGAGGATATAGAGATTAATTGTACAAAAGAAAAATAGACTAATAGTAAAAAATTATTTTAAATAAATTTTAAGCAATTAAGGTGATTAATAATATATAGAAATGAGGTTGGAAAATGGGCAAATAGTAAATAAATAAATAAATAAATAAATAAATAAATAAATAAATAAAATAAATAAAATATATATATATATATATATATATATATATATATATATATATATATATATATATATATATATATATACATGTATATATATATAAAAAAATAGCACTTAAAGAAAAAAGACATACGTACAGTGGAACCTCTACTAACGAGTTTAATCCGTTCCATGACCTTGCACGCAACTGGATTTGCTCGTTTGCAGAGTCAATTTTCCTCATTTAAATTAACTGAAATGGAATTAATCCGTTCCAGTGGAATTCCAGGCATCACAAAATACTTCAATAATTTCCCTAATATGAACTCTACGGCTTATTTATCTATCACAATTCATCTAATATGACATAATAAGCAATATTAATAATGAATGAAATATTATGTATGTGAGTAGTGTTAGTGGAGGCGGAGGCCATTGTTGTGGTGTATAGGACCACCACGGCCATTCCTGCTCCTGGCATACCTTCCCATGCTTTTATAACAGAAAACTGAGTGTTTGTAAGGCAAACTCCATTAGATCATCCTTTTTCTATCGCTTAATGGCTTAATTGCTACACTCTTAATGGTACACCCTTAATGGTACACTCTTAATGGTACACCCTTAATGGTGCACTCTTAATGCTAGTAAGTAAGTTTATTCAGGTATACACAAATACAGTTACATGGATTATCATACATAGCAGCATGTGTGTAGAGAACCTAGGATAACCCAAAAAAGTCAGAGTGACTTATTTCCACTGGGGTCTCTTAATTCCATGGAAATCATCCTCATTTTCTTCTCAGCACTGTCCTTTGCACTTGCTTTCTTAAGACCCATGGTTAAAAAGAAGAAATTTCGCAAAATAACTGCATGAAACGTAATGAAAACACGAGAATTTCCCTCCCTCCCTGAGCGGTAATGTTTTGATACACACTGCCATCTTGTGGTGGAGATCTTAAACTCACTTATAGTATTATTATTACAGTGGACCCTTGGGTAACGAGCAAAATTTATTCCAGAAGCCTGCTCAAGTGCCATTACCGAATGAATTTACTCCCTTAAGAAATAATGTCAAGTAGGTTAGTCCATTTCAGACAACCAAAAATACACTTACAAAAGCACTTACAATATTATACTTACATAATTGTACGAATTCCGGGGTGCTCGTTACTCGGGGGTCCACTGTATTATTATAATTACGTATTATTTATTAGTACGTACGTATTCTTATAATAATTTATATTATATTAATAATATTATTACGTCTGGTCACAGACCAGGCCGCAGGGGCGTTGACCACTGGAACTCTCTCCAGGTATACTCTAGGTATACAGTGGACCCTCGGTTAACGAATACCCCGGAAATCGTGCAATTATGTAAGTATAATTTTGTAAGTTCTTGTGGAAGTGTAGTTTTGGGGGTCCGAAATAGACTAACCTACATGACATTATTTCTTAAGGACGTAAATTCGTTCGGTAATGGCACTTGAGCAGGCTTCTGCAATGAATTTTTTTTGTTAACCGAGGGTCCACTGTACGTATATAATTATTATATTATACATATTATCATTACAGTGGACCCCTGAGTTTCAGTCATAATTCATTCCAGAAGGCTGTTCAAGTGCCATTACCGAACGAATTTGTTCCCTTAAGGAAAAATGTAAATTAGATTAGTCCTTTCAGACCCCCAAGAATACACATACAAAAGCACTTACAATATTAAACTTACATAATTGTTCGATTTCCGAGGTGACCGAAACTCGGGGGTCCACTGTATTATTATTGTTATTACAGTGGACCCTTGGTTAACGAAAGGTTTAGTTAACGATAAAATCGGTTACCAAAAGCTTTTTTCGCAATCGGATAGCAAAAAAGCTTGGTTAGTGAAACGTATTAGACGTGTCCGCCTGCTCCGCGCCTGCCCTGCGCAAGACGCCAGTGTAGCGTTGTTTACCATTGAGAGAATATTACCCAGCGTGCTCTTTCAAACATTCACAATACATTTGGTGTCTTTTTGGTGGTTTAGTGATTGTCACTGTGAAATAAGTCACCATGGGTCCAAAGAAGCTTCCTAGTGGCACCCCAGTGGTAGCAGGCATGCAGAGAGTGTAGAATTCATGCAGGGAGTGTAGCATTCATGCAGGGAGTGTAGAATTCATGCAGGGAGTGTAGCATTCATGCAGGGAGTGTAGCAGGCATGCAGGGAGTGTAGCAGGCATGCAGGGAGTGTAACATTCATGCAGGGAGTGTAGCAGGCATGCAGGGATTGTAGCATTCATGCAGGGAGTGTAGCAGGCATGCAGGGAATGTAGCAGGCATGCAGGAAGTGTAGCAGGAAGTGTAGCAGGCATGCAGGGAGTGTAGCATTAATGCAAGGAGTGTAGCAGGCATGCAGGGAGTGTAGCATGCATGCAGGGAGTGTAGCAGGCATGCAGGGAGTGTAGCAGGCATGCAGGGAGTGTAGCAGGCATGCAGGGAGAGCAGGCATGCAGGAGGTAGCAGGCATGCAGGGAGTGTAGCAGGCATGCAGGGAGTGTAGCAGGCATGCAGGGAGTGTAGCAGGCATGCAGGGAGTGTAGCAGGCATGCAGGAGTGCAGGCATGCAGGGAGTGAGCAGGCATGCAGGGAGTGTAGCAGGCATGCAGGGAGTGTAGCAGGCATGCAGGGAGTGTAGCAGGCATGCAGGGAGTGTAGCAGGCATGCAGGGAGTGTAGCAGGCATGCAGGGAGTGTAGCAGGCATGCAGGGAGTGTAGCAGGCATGCAGGGAGTGTAGCAGGCATGGTAGGGTTTTGGTATGGGCATTGTGTTTAGACAGTCTCTGTAATATTTGCATCCCTAAGGAAGCTTGATAGTTCATTCTCATTTGTGATAGCATATAATTGGCCTACATTTGTTTTCTTCACTAGAATTTTCCCAACCCGGGTAAAACATTGGTGGATTTTATCATTATTCTCCCGCTTAAGTTTTCTGATTCTATACAAGAGGTTCTGACATTTTTTGGATAGACACTCATTTATATATACAGTGGACCCCCGGATTACGTAGTCGTCGGATTTCATAAAATTCGGAATAAGTAACATTTTTTCGTAAAAATATTGGTTCGGTACTAGTAGATCCGCTCGGAATTAGTAACTCATCCTGGACGCGTATGCGTGGCCCGCATGGCCCAACACTCCATCCAGAGTCAGTGTGCCGTTGTTTACCAGAGAGTGACGGCCACCCACGCATTCATACCATACATTTTGTCATTATTCCATTGTTTTTAGTGCTTGCAACTGCTAAATAAGCCACCATGGGACCAAAGAGACTCAGAAATACAGTAGAACTGAAAAAAGAGATCATTGCAAAATACAGTGGACCCCTAAAATCGGCCTTAATCCGTTCCAGGAGCTAGGCCTAAAATCGAACTTGCCGATTTCTGAACCCTTATTTCCCATAAGAAATAATGTAAATACAATTAATCCGTTCCACCCAAAAATATTCATCAAAAATTCATTTTTTTAAAGAATAAATACTATAGTTTTACATACAGAAAACAATGAGAAATAAATATAAAGCACTAATTTTAATGGATAAATGAAGTTAAATAAGTTTTACCTTTATTGAAGACATAAAAGCGATTGGAAGTTCAGTATTTTTTTCACAGTGGCTGTTTTATCATATTCTTGTTGGTGTATGAGAGAGGCAGGAGAGTTTGTTTGGAGTCAGGACAAGATAGTCCTTCAATATGACAATAATATCAACTCTACAGCTTATTTATCTAGCACAATTCATCTAATATGACTTAATAAACAATATTAATAACATAGAAACATGATATAAACTCTAGAATGAATAAAACATGTCATTGCGAATGTAAGGACTGGTGATAGTGTTGTTGTTGGGTATAAGGGTCACTGACAATAAGCCGTGGTGGTGGTCGGCAGCAGCAGCAGGCCACCAACACTATTCACACAAACAATGTACATAATATATAAATAAGAAATATTCACACTTATATAAATAAGAAATACCAACACTCTTATATGGGTGTGAAGCATGGGTGATGAATGTTGCAACGAGGAGAAGGCTGGAGGCAGTGGAGATGTCATGTCTGAGGTCAATGTGTGGTGTGAATATAATGCAGAGAATTCAGAGTTTGGAAATTAGGAAGAGGTGCGGGATTACCAAAATTATTATCCAGAGAGCTGAGGAGGGGTTGTTGAGGTGGTTCGGACATGTAGAGAGAATGGAACGAGACAGAATGACTTCGAGAGTGTATAAATCTGCAGTGGATGGAAGGCGGGGTAGGGGTCGACCTAGGAAAGGTTGGAGGGAGGGGGTAAAGGAGGTTTTGTGTGCTAGGGGCTTGGACTTCCAGCAAGCATGTGTGAGCGTATTTGATAAGAGTGAATGGAGACAAATGGTTTTTAATACTTGGCGTGCTGTTGGAGTGTGAGCAAAGTAACATTTATGAAGGGATTCAGGGAAACCGGCAGGCCGGATTTGAGTCCTGGAGATGGGAAGTACAGTGTCTGCACTCTGAAGGAGGGGTGTTAATGTTGCAGTTTTATAACTGTAGTGTAAAGCACCCCTCTGGCAAGAAAGTGATGGAGTGAATGATGATGAAAGTTTTTCTTTTTCGGGCCACCCTGCCTTGGTGGGAATCGGCCGATGTGTTAATAAATAATTTACACTTACCTTGGAGGAGATGTTGGCAGAGGGCGGCTCGGGTCTCAGTGTCCTTATATTCCTCAAACAAACAACGGAGAACTTAAGTTTCATGTCGTCATTTTTCTATCAATTAATGGCTTAACCCTTTGACTGTTGCAACCCCTAATCCTGAGTGCTCTCCTGTTGTTGCAAAATTTAAAAAAAAAAAAAAAAAAAAAAAAAAATTCTTATGATAGAGAATCTTTTCCCGATGGTAAAGACACCAAAAGTATGAAATTTGATGGAAAACTTACGGAATTACGCTCTCGCGAAGTTAGTGATCTCGGCGATATATATGCATCGGAAATTTCGCCAACTTTGAGCCCTAATTTCGGCTAATTCCATTGTTCCAGTCGACCAAACTCATAGCTATTTCTTTAGAACTCCATTTGTTCTATCGATTGAGTACAAGAAACCACCAATTTACCGATTTCAACTACCCAATAAAGTGGTCAGAAATTGGCAATTTGACCAATTTCATGCAAAATAAAAAAGTTGTCAATTTCAAAATAGGGTCCAGAATAAACAATGCAGACATTCCTGGCACTAAAATAAGATGTTATCTGTTCATTAGTCATGTCTATAGGCCCCTCTTATATTACTCTTGCTTTCTATTTTGATTTTTTATTCACACAAAAAATATGCCGGGTCACCATTTGGAGAAGACCCGGGCCGGATTTACCGGCGAACCTACAACAACACAAAAAATAGAAGATTTACCGTTATGCAGACTATTGCATTATTGTAAAAATGGTATAAATAATATCAGTGCACTTGTGAAAGAATATTAGACTCGCCAATTGATGTGTATTGGACACGTGGCGTGATGTGTTTACTCTTGAACATTTGCAAAAATCGAACATTTTCCCTTCTTTGAGCTCAATTTCAAGGTAGTTTTCTTCATGAAACTAATCAAAATCATATATATTTCTGTAGTATGTTTTCCATTCTATCAAATGAGACCATAAAAAAGAGAATACAACCATAAATACTATACGAAAATACACCTCAACGACGGCGTTTTAATCCAAAAACACGGTCAGAGTTTTTTTTCTCTAATTATGCATTGCGTGCTGCAGGATTTTTTTATACAGCGCACACTGACCACACAGACCCATTCTCTCATATGTGGGCCTACCAGCTTTCTCCCGCTTGATTTGAAGCTGCTAGAATTTGTGAGTATATATACGTCCGAAACAGTGGCTCGTAAGACGTATATATACGACCGAAAAGGTCAAAGGGTTAACTTACTTGCTACACTGTTAATGCTACACTTTATCGCTGGCTGGTGCTATAGCCTTTATTGACTTGTGCTGCTTTAGTATCATACATATCGTAGAATCACTGAAGAAGGCACATTCTCCCCTCTCTTCCTCCTCCACTTTGGTACTTTGCTACAATTTCTTAAATTCTATCGTGTTTGTCACTTTCTTTACCAAAGGGCTGCCACTATGAAGTTTCTTTGGGCCCATGATGGCATATATCACAGTCACAATCAATAAACAAGCACTAAACACAATGAATTTATTGTGATAAACAAAGCTAGACTGGCTCACGACGCCTGCACGCAAGCGTGGGGCAGGCGGACAGGTCTGGTACACGGGCCGATAATCGGGGAAGGGCCGATAATCAGGCAAAAATTGGGCCGAAAAAAGCAATCTATTTTCGAGCTGACCGATAATCAGACCAGCCTATTTGCGTGGGTCCACTGTATGAGCTGGCCAGGCTGTATGGCAAAGCCTATACAACCATCGCTTCCATCGTGGCCAAGGTGCAAATATGATCACAAAACAGAGATCGCAAATACTGGAAGACGTGGAAACTTTGTTGTTGGTGTGGATCAACGAGAAAGAATTAGCAGGAGATAGTGTTACGCAGGCAATAATATCTGAAAAAGCAAGGCAGTTGCATGATGATCTCGTCAAGAAAATGCCTGCAACGAGTGCTGAAGTGAGCGAATTTAAAGCCAGCAAAGGCTGGTTTGACAGATTTAAGAAGCATGGTGAGGCAGCCAGTTCAGACAAATGTGCGGCTGAAAAATATTTGCATGAATTTAAAAGCTATGTAGTGGCTGAAGGATTTAAACCCCAACAAGTGTTTAATTGTGATGAAACAGGCCTGTTTTGGAAGAAAATGCCAAACAGGACCTACATTACACAGGAGGAAAAGGCACTGCCAGGACACAAGCCTATGAAAGACAGGCTAACTCTTATGTTGTGAAGTAATGCTAGTGGGGATTTCAAAGTGAAGCCTTTACTTGTGTATCACTCTGAAAATCCCAGAGTGTTCAAGAAATACAGTGTTGCCAAGGCTAATTTGTGTGTGATGTGGAAGGCTAACACTAAGGCATAGGCCACGAGGGAAGTTTTTTTTGATTGGTTCAATGAAGTGTTTGGCCCCAGTGTGAAGAAATATCTCCTGGAAAATAAATTGACCCTCAAGTGCCTTCTGGTAATGGACAATGCTCCTTCTCATCCTCGAGACTTGGAAGAGCAAATTGTGGAGGACTTTAAGTTCATCACAGTGAAGTTCTTGCCCCCTAATACCACTCCTCTCCTCCAGCCCATGGACCAGCAGGTCATTTGAAACTTAAAAAAACTGTACACCAAAGCAATGTTTCAAAGATGCTTTGACATAACCTTGGAGACTTGATTGACCCTAAAAGAGTTTTGGAAAGATCACTTCACTATCATCCATTGCATAAACCATATAGGTAAGGCTTGGGAGGAAGTGAGCTCCAGGACTTTGAACTCTGCTTGGAGAAAATTGTGGCCAGACTGTGTCCCAGAGAGGGATTTTGAAGGTTTTGGGGCTGAGCCTCAGGACCCTGAGCCTGTTGTGGAACAAATTGTGGCACTGGGGAAGTCTATGGGGTTGGAGGTTAATAACAAGGATATGGAAGAGTTGGTGGAGGACCACAATGAAGAGCTAACCACTGCAGATCTGCAAGAGCTTCATCTGCAATGGCAACAGACCACAGTTCATTAAATTGCTGCAGTGGAGGAGGAAGAGAGATGGAAGACGTTGCCTTCTTCAAAGATTAAGGAGATTTGTGCCAAATGGACTGATGTACAAAGATTTATGTATGATTTTCATCCTAACAAAGCTGTTGCAGGCCATGCTGGCAACATGTACAGTGGTACCTCGAGTTACGATGGTCCCCAAAATCGCCCTTTTATGTAAGTTTATTTTTTTAAATGCTTTTATAAGTATATTTTTGGGGGTGTAAAAGGACTAGTCTATTTTACATTATTCCTTATGGGGATAAATTCGTTTGGTAATGGCACTTGAAAAGCATTCTCGAACGAAAAAATATCGTAACTCGAGGTACCACTGTACAATGCAACATGACTCTCAAGCTGGTCCTAGTGGCATTAAAAAACAAAGAAGGGAAGTAACCCCAGAAAAAAACTTGGTACCTGAAGTGTTAATGGAAGGGGATAACCCTTCCAAACACTAGCAACTCCTCCTTCCTCTCCCCTCCTTCCATCTTCCACACATCAAAAACTCTTCAATAAAGGTAAGTGTCAAGTTAGTACTGTTTTATGTACTTTATATCTCATTCTTTTCTGTGTAATTTAATGTTGAAACAATATTTATATTAATACTTTTGGGCGTCTGGAACAGATTAATTGAATTTCTATTATTTCTTATTGAGAAAATATTCAGATTTAGTAATATTCGGTTTTAGTAGCACCCTCTGGAACGGATTAAATACGAAAACCTGGGGTCCACTGTACCTCTTTCCTTGCTGTAATAGATGAGCTAATTAGGTCTTTTTTCCTGTCGTGTGTGGTAAATCTAAGCATAACACTTTTTCTACCATGGAACCCTAGTAATTGTGCTTCTTTTATTTCTGTCACTGGTACATTAACCTTTATTTGATCTTTATGATCTGGATAGTAATGTCTTTACTGTTTGCTTGGTTCATGTCATTGGGAAAGAGTGGATTGTTCACTATTACTGCATCTGATTATTTATTTTTTGCTCGGTTTTTTCCTCTTGGAGTGCAAAGTAGTCGTTAAACTGATTATCCATGTTGTTCTTCCACTCTTTTACGGCTTCCTCAACCTTTGTATTAATAGATGTTATCTGTTCTGTGTGGCTATCAATGACTGCTTGGAGGGTTTTTCCAAAATCAGTCATTCCAGATGTTGTTAACTTTTGTTCAAGGCTGAGGATTTTGTTTTCAAGGTGTGTCATCCTAGTATCTTGTTGCATTAGTGTTTTACAAAGGTTCATATTTTCAGTAATTAAGTTGGTGATGTATGACTTGAGAATATCTGGATCGTTCGTCATACCTGAGAGATTATTTGGAGTGAAACCGGTGAAGAAGTTTGAGGGGGAGGCAGCCATGTTTGTTGTTGATGCGTCACCCTGGGCGGTTGTGAGGGGGATGGAGGTTGTACCGGTGTCCTAGATAGACAAGATGATTAGTATATTTCTTGGTGTTTTCTTGCTGATCTTGGAATTGTTTCTTCTGAGGTTGTGCTTCATTTTATTACACGAGTAGTAGAAGTTGATGTGTCAAGAAGGAGAAGCTGTATTTAAACAAAGCGTAGGGTAAGCGTTTGTTTTGGCAGCAGGGTGGTGCTTTGGGTTTGAGGGGCAGCCTTACTTTGATCGTCTGTTTGTTTGATTTGTAGGTCTCACTGCTGGTATTCTTGGGTCATTCTGGGTGTTACGTTGGTTAGTGCAGTTTTGCTTGCAGCTAGGTCATCATAGGAACATTGATAAGCTCTGGTTGTTGAGTAAAGTACGGAGCTTGGATGCCGCTGCTGCTGCCGGTTATAATTGACACCCTCTCTCACACAGTATAGCACTCTCTCACACAGTACCCTCTCACACAGCACCCACTCTCACACAGTATAGCATCCTCTCTCATGCAGTATAGCACCCTCTCTCAAGCAGTACAGCACCCTCTTTCACACAGTATAGCACCCTCTGTCAACTCTAAAATTTCAATTTCTTGTTTTTACAATCGTCAAAGAGAAATTTCATAAAGTGTGGCAACACTTGTGCTGAAGGACTGTCTTCTCTTAAACCTTCTTCTTCACCTCTACTTCACATTTGCTTTAGTATTTCTAATTTACAGAATCTCACTAAGACCATTTGTCTGCTGGATATTAAACCTGCATTTTGTCAAACTAATATACAGTGGACCCCCGGTTAACGGCCATAATTCGTTCCAGAATGCTGTTCAAGTGCCGTTACCAAACAAATTTATTAACATAAGGAATAATGTAAATTAGATTAGTCCTTTTGGACCCCCAAACATACACTTACAAAAGCACTTACAAAAATACACTTACATAATTGTTAGTGTTTGGAGCAGGCCGTTAACCAGGGTCCACTGTATATATTTCACAGCAATCTATTGTAACGATCTTCCACCATTATTTCCAATATCTACTGTATTTTCTGCTCCTCTCGCCCTCTACAATTCAATGGGAAAACTGGCCAATGTCTTCCAGAGTTGATTGCAAAAGAAGTGTTTGTCTTGATAATGTTAAACACTTTCCTTTATTTCAACACGTTGGCCGTTTCCCACCGAAGCGGGGTGGCCCAAAAGGAAAAACGAAAGTTTCTCCTTTTACATTTAGTAATATATACAGGAGAAGGGGTTACTAGCCCCTTGCAATGTTAAACACATCTTTATCTAATTATTATTGATAATAACCACCAATAATGTGATCCTCATTCATAATTTTCTCTCTTCAAGTCTTCAGAGATGCTTTATTGTTGAATCATGCCTTATAAACAACAAATCTAATGTAACCTTAAGCCTTGACTTCTATCTATAATCATCAAACATATTTGGAATGACCTGATACTGGCGATACCCTCATCTTTCAGCCCTTATTATTACCATCTTCACTTATTTTTCTTGAACATGACTGAATAATGGCCCACTTTTAATTTAGTATTTGTGGGTTAGTTGTGAACTAATATTATTTTCAACTCACCTGCTGCTGCTCTGATTGCTGATATTTGTTCATTGAGAGGTTTGAGTTGCTCCTCCCATGATTTAGCACCATCAGTCCCAAGTCTGTGATGTGAAAAAATATATTATGCAGGTTTGTCAAAGTAGGCATTCTATCTTGATAAATAACCCCATATGTAATGCTTGGGTATCTGTACTGCTGAAATGTTTGGTCCATACAACAGGCTTCATCAGTCGGATACCCAAGTGTTACTAATGTGACATATTTATCAACGTGTCATCACTATATACCATCAATAATTATTATATGCTATCTTGAATTGTTTTTATTTACTGGAATACTTCACAAACAGAACAGGAAATTTTATTAATGTTAAAATATTTTTAATACATGGGGCCCCACTTAATACAGCAGGTTAGGTTCCAGGCTACTGCTGTAAAACAAAAATCGCTGTAAAGTGAAACATAATTTTTTTTTACAATTTCAAATGCATTTAAAAGCCTGATAACAAGGTTACACTATCATATATTAAGTGAACAATAGACCTAGACCTGAAAAATGCATATACAGTACACACATTACTTACCTTAAAATATTTTTGTCCTTAGCTTATAGAGAGTGGTGAATATATTTATTGTAGGAAGTCTGAATAAATGAAGAACGGTTAGAACTGAAAACCGCTGCATTAGCGAAACCCCATAAAGTGAAGCACTGTAACATGTTTACACCATCATATATTAAGTTAGCAATAGAACTAGGCATCAAAAAACATGTTTATACTATCATATATTAAGTTAGCAATAGAACTAGGCATTAAAAAACATGTTTATACTATCATATATTAAGTTAGCAATAGAACTAGGCATTAGAAAACAATGAAAAAGTAAAATACACATACAGTACACTCAATACTTACCTTAAAATATTTGTTGTCTTAATGTAGGGTGAGATGATAGTAGTATTTATTGTAGAAAGTCAGGTGTGGCAGCGTGCCCAGGTACAACACCTACGTGTATAGACATTTAAAGTTCCCCAAGGTAATAAAATGCATATACAGTACCCACATTACTTTAACCCTTTGACTGTTTCAGTCGTATATATACGTCTTACGAGCCAATGTTTCCGACGTATTAATGCATACAAATTCTAGTGGCCACAAATCAAGTGGGAGAAAGCTGGTAGGCCCACATGTGAGAGAATGGGTCTCCATGGTCAGTGCACGCATAATAAAAAAAAATCAGGGACCCAGTGGTGCATTGTGGGAACGCCATTTCAGCAGTCCATGTTCAGCATGCCTAGCGGTAAGAAATATCTGACTCCCCGGCGAATCTGGGACTCTTCTCTTCCCCAGTGATAGCTCTAACACAGATGGAAGTGTCTCAGAAGATGAATTTCATGGTTTTGAGGAGTTTGTGACTGAAAGCAATGCCCAGGATACCAGAAGGAAGGAAGGAAGGAAGGAAGAAAGAAGGTAAGGAAGAGATGAGAGGAAGAAAGGAAGGAAGGAATTAAGAAAGAAAGGAAGGAAGGAGGAAAGGAAGGAAGGAATTAAGAAAGGAAGGAAGGAAGGAAGAGATAAGAGGAAGGAAGGAAGAGATAAGAGGAAGGAAGGAAGAGATAAGAGGAAGGAAGGAAGAGATAAGAGGAAGGAAAGAAGAAGTAAGAAAGAAAGAATGAAAGAAAGGAAGAAAGGAAGGAATAAAAAAAGGAATGAAGGAAGAAAGGAAGGAAGGTAGGTAGGAAAGAAGGGAGGATGGTGGGGAAGGCGGCCTGGGACCCCATGGGTGTTGACAAGCAGTGAGGGTGGTGAGTGATGGTATAATACAGTGGACCCCCAAGTATCGTAATTAATCCGTTCCAGGAGCTATTACTTAACACGAAGTTTATGAAATTCGAACCCTTATTTCCCATAAGAAATAATGTAAATACAATTAATCCGTTCCACAAAAAATATTGACAATAAATATAATATAAATAACATTTACTTACCTTTATTGAAGAGACTTGCAGGCATCTGGAAGATAGGGTAATGAGTAATGAAGGTCCTGTTGGGCATTTTCTTCCAAAACAGGCCTGTTTCATCACAATTAAACACTTGTTGGGGGAGGAATTCTTCAGCCTCTACGAAGGGGAATCCCCACTCCCTGCCTTCCTGCTACACTCTGCATGCCTGCTACACTCCCTGCATGCCTGCTACACTCCCTGCATGAGTGCTACACTCCCTGCATGAGTGCTACACTCCCTGCATGCCTGCTTGAGCTTACACTCCCTGCATGCCTGCTACACTCCCTGCATGCCTGCTACACTCCCTGCATGCCTGCTACACTCCCTGCATGCCTGCTACACTCCCTGCATGCCTGCTACACTCCCTCCATGCCTGCTACACTCCCTCCATGATGCTACCTTCATGATGCACTCCCTCCATGAATGCTACACTCCCTCCATGAATGCTACACTCCCTCCATGAATGCTACACTCCCTCCATGAATGCTACACTCCCTCCATGAATGCTACACTCCCTCCATGAATGCTACACTCCCTCCATGAATGCTACACTCCCTCCATGAATGCTACACTCCCTCCATGAATGCTACACTCCCTCCATGAATGCTACACTCCCTCCATGAATGCTACACTCCCTCCATGAATGCTACCCTCCATGAATGCCACTCCCTCCATGAATGCTACACTCCCTCCATGAATGCTACACTCCCTCCATGAATGCTACACTCCCTCCATGAATGCTACCTCCCTCCATGAATGCTACACTCCCTCCATGAATGCTACACTCCCTCCATGAATGCTACACTCCCTCCATGAATGCTACACTCCTCCATGAATGCTACACTCCCTCCATGAATGCTACACTCCCTCCATGAATGCTACACTCCCTCCATGAATGCTACCACTGGGGTGCCACTAGGAAGTTTCTTTGGACCCATGGTGACTTATTTCACAGTGACAATCACTAAACCACCAATAAACACAACAAATTTATTGTGAATGTTTGAAAGAGCGCGTTGGGTAATGTTCTCTCAATGGTAAACAATGCTTCACTGGCGGGCGTCCTGCGCAGGCGCGGAGCAGGCGGACAGGTCTAATACGTTATGAAACACGAGCCAATTTACGATGCACGAAATCGAAAAAAACTTACGAAACATGATTTTTATGAAATATGAGCCTTACGAAACTCTGGGGTTCACTGTATGTCATTTTGACAGCAGCCCCACCCTGACTCAGCATATTTAGAGGTCCACACACACACACACACACCACACCAAGCTTCCAGATGCTAATAGCAGTTGTAGGAAAGTGTCCAGTCATTATACAGTGGACCCCTGAGTTTCGGTCATAATTCATTCCAGAAGGCTGTTCAAGTGCCATTACCGAACGAATTTGTTCCCTTAAGGAAAAATGTAAATTAGATTAGTCCTTTCAGATCCCCAAAAATACACATACAAAAGCACTTACAATATTAAACTTACATAATTGTTCGATTTCCGAGGTGACCGAAACTCGGGGGATCCACTGTATATGTATGTGTATTGTATATATATTATAGAAAAATAGCAATAAAAAAAATTTTGTATTGTAGGTTTGTGTAAACAAGTTTTGTAAATAATATAATGATAATAATGTTTTTGCGGTTATTGTGTTGCATACGAGTGTATACATGTACAGTGGACCCCCGAGTAACATAAGGCTCATATATCGTAAAAATCGTGTAACGTAAGTTTTTTCGATATCGTGTATCATAAATGGACTCGTGTATCGTAACGTATTAGACCTGTCCGCCTGCTCTGTGCCTGCCCTGCGCCTGCGCAGGACGCCAGTGAGGCGTTGTTTACCATTGAGAGAACATTACCCAGCGTGCTCTATCAAACATTCACAATACATTTGGGGTCTTTTTTGGTGGTTTAGTGATTGTCACTTTGAAATAAGTCACCATGGGTCCAAAGAAGCTTCCTAGTGGCACCCCAGTGGTAAAGAGAGTGAGGAACACCATCGAACTGAAGAAAGATTATAGAAAAATATGAGAGTGGCGTACGTCTGAGTGAGCTTGCCAGGATGTACAAGAAAACCCAATCTACTATCAGCTCTATCTGGACAAAGAGAAATGAGATCAAGGAAGCTAATGTTGCAAAAGGGGTTGATATGTTAACGAAAAATAGATCGAAAACAGTGGATGAGGTTGAGAAGTTGTTGATGGTGTGGATCAATGAAAAACAGATAGCGTGTGATAGTATTTCCACGGCGATAATTTGTGAAAAGGCAAGGAAGTTGCACGCAGAACTTGTCAAACCAATGCCTGCAACCAGTGGCGAGGCGAGTGATTTTAAAGCCAGCAAAGGCTGGTTTGAGAGGTTTAAGAAATGTAGTGGCAATTAACCCCAGAGAGGGACTTGTTACCTGAAGTCCTTTTGGAGGGTGATTCCCCTTCCAACCACTAACACCCTGCCCCTGTCATCCTCCCTATCTTCCAGATTCTATTTTCCCCATAAGAAATAATGGAAATAAAATTAATCCGTTTCAGACACCCAAAAGTATTAAAATAAAATATTTTTGTACATTAAATATACATTAAATTACACAGAAAACAATGAGACATGAAGAATAAAACAGTAATAACATGTCACTTACCTTTATTGAAGAGTTGTTGATGTGTGGAAGACGGGAGGAGGGGAGAGAATGGAAGAGTTGCTTTTGTTTGGAAGGGAAATCCCCTTCCATAAAGACTTCAGGTACCAAGTCCTTTCCCTGGGTTACTTCCCTTCTTTGTTTTTAATGCCACTAGGACCAGCTTGAGAGTCACTGGACCCCTGTTGCTCAAAAAAAGTGTTCCAGAGAGTTCTGTTTCTGGCGAATGTTTGGAATTGTGCCGGCGACTGGGGCTGGCTGGCTCCCTGGCTGGCTGGCTTGCTGACCATCTGGCTGGCTGGATGGATGGACAGCCAGCTGGCTGGTTGGATGGACAGACGGCTGGCTGGCTGGATGGACAGACGGCTGGCTGGATGGATGGATAGCCGGCTGACTGGCTGAACAGCCGGCTGGATGGATGGCCGGCCAGCCGGCTGACCAGCTAGCCGGCTGGCTTGCTGACCATCTGGCTGGCTGGCTGAACAGCTGGATGGATGGTCAGCCGGCTGGGTGGATAGACAGCTGGCTGGTTGGATGGACAGCTGGCTGACTGGCTGAACAGCCGGCTGGATGGATGGATGGCCGGCCAGCCGGCTGACCAGATACCCGGCTGGCTAACTGACTGACTGGACGGCTGGCTGACTAGCTACCCGACTGGCTAACTGACTGAATGGACGGCTGGCTGACTAGCTACCCGGCTGGCTAACTGACTGAATGGACGGCTGGCTGACTGAATGGACGGCTGGCTGACTGACTGACTGAGTCTATCTCAGAGGAACACATAAATACAATTATACATAGTGTAAATTACCTAGGATACGGGGAGAATATAATAATAATAATAATAATAATAATAATAATAATAATAATAATAATAATAATGATAATTATTGAAGCATGGTGACCAGCTGGCACAAGGGGCCCCAGTCTTATCATAATATAATAATAATAATAATAATAATAATATAATAATTTTTATTTCAATGCATGTTACAAGTGTACAATGTTATTGGTAGTTACAAATATAATACAATTATAAAACTGTAATGCAAGGAGAGCCACTGGCATGCCATGGCATTAGGGGCAGTTTATTCTAGAGACTTATTCACTAAGTACTTAATGCTAAAGAAATTGATTGAGTTTATTCTAGTTCTATATTATTTAAATTATTAAATGGTTATACATACTATTTAAAGACAATACAAGAGAAATTGGTTGAGTTTAATCTAGTTGTAGAATTTATTTCAAATTACAGTATGTTGATGCTATACTAGTATAATAACAATACTAGAAATAGTTTTTAGAGTTTCATCTAGGTATATATTTTATTTCAAATTAAGAAAATGATGATACTATAAGATTTTAAATGACAATATGATGATCAAATTACAAGAGGTGACATTGATGAGGGGTAAGCGTCCTCTTATCTTATTATTATCTTCTTATTATCGCTAAACTAATTAGTGTTGACATTGATGAGGGTACAATGCCTTCGCCTGTCTCCCTCCCTGCCTGTCTCCCTCCCTCCCTGCCAGCCAGCCAGCCAGCCAGCCAGGGGTGACGGGTTAGCCTAGGCTTTATTTGTTTTCACTGTTTTAAATCTCTGTCTGTATCTGTTTGTCTCTGTCTGTCTGTCTATCTGTTTGTCTATCTGTCTCTGAGAGATCCAACACATATTACAAGACTCAGTAGTCACTGCTTCACATCTGAGTCCTGACACACATTATTTGCCAGTCTCGATTGTATGGGATATCCTAGGTAATTTACACTATGTATAATTGTATTTATGTGTACGTGTGTGACAGACAGGCCAGCCAGCCAACCAACCAACCAACCAACCAACCAGCCAGGCAGGCAGGCAGCCAACCAACCAACCAACCAACCAACCAACCATCCAGGCAGCCAGGCAGCCAGCCAGCCAGCCAGCCAGCCAAACAACCAACCAGCCAACCAACCAGCCAGCCAACCAACCAACCAACCAACCAGGCAGGCAGGCAGGCAGCCAACCAACCAGCCAGGCAGGCAGGCAGGCAGGCAGGCAGGCAGCCAACCAACCAACCAACCAACCAACCAACCATCCAACCAGCCAGGCAGCCAACCAACCAACCAGCCAGCCAGCCAGCCAGCCAAACAACCAACCAGATAACAAACCAACCAACCAACCAGCCAGCCAGCCAGGCAGGCAGGCAGCCAACCAGGCAGGCAGGCAGGCAGGCAGGCAGGCAGGCAGGCAGGCAGGCAGGCAGGCAGGCAGGCAGGCAGGCAGGCAGGCAGGCAGGCAGGCAGGCAGGCAGCCAACCAACCAACCAACCAACCAACCAACCAACCAACCAACCAGCCAGCCAGCCAGCCAGCCAGCCAGCCAGCCAGCCAACCAACCAGCCAGACAGCCAACCAGCCAACCAACCAGCCAACCAACCAACCAGCCAGCCAACCACCCAGCCAGCCAGGCCGGCAGGCAGGCAGGCAGGCAGGCAGGCAGGCAGGCAGGCAGCCAACCAACCAACCAACCAACCAACCAGCCAGCCAGCCGGCCAGCCAACCAGCCAACCAGCCAACCAACCAGCCAGCCAACCTACCAGCCAGCCAGCTCCTTCAATTCTACCGTATTTCTGACATTCTTTACCACAGGCTTGGCACTAGGAGCTTTCTTGGGGCCCATGGTGGCTTATTTAGCAGTTGCAAGCACTAAAAACACTGGAATAATGACAATATATATATGGTATGAATGTGTGGGTGGTGCATGGGTAGTGGTAGCTCGCTTGTAAACAATAACACACTGAGTGCCTGGGCGCCCAGCTGGGCCACAGCCCCACGCGTACGCGTCCGGGACTGATAGCCGACTCGTCGAACTCCGAGTGGCCGCCTAATACAGAGTCAAAAATATTGTAAAAAAAACCGTTGAACACCGATTTGGCCGAGCTCCGACGCCGTCGAACACCGGGGGTTCACTGTATATATAATATATATATATATAATATAATATATATATAATATATATAATATATATATATAATATATATATATATATATATATATATATATATATATATATATATATATATATATATATATATATAATATATATATATATATATGCTAGGAATTCAAGAGCAGGGAAATATTCATAAAACTGATCTTGAGGAGATCTCGAACCTAGAGAGCTCATGACAAGTCGCAGTGCTTACGACGACACACTGGTCCAATACCTTGGCATCCAGCCGCTAGACGTTATTCCAAGGTAGTTTCAGGCAGGAGGCTTACAGCTTTCATCTCACCCTCATGCACGACACAACTAGAGATTTTACAATGCTAGGAATTCGCAAGAGCAGGCAAATATTCACAAACACTGCGTTCCTGTCACAAGGTTCGTAGGGTCGAGTCTCCGTCGGCCAGAGATCAGTGTTTGTGAATATTTCGCCTGCTCTTGCGAATTCCTAGCATTGTAAAATCTCTAGTTGTGTCGATGCATAGGGGATGAGATGAAAAGCTGTAAGCCTTCCTGCCTGAAAGCTGGCTGCCTTGGAATAACGTCTAGCAAAGCTGGATGCCAAGGTATTGGACCAGTGTGGTACGGTCGGTAAAGCACTGCGTACCTTGTCATGAGGTTCGTAGGTTCGAGTCTCCGTCGGCCAGAGATCAGTGTTTATATATATATATATATATATATATATAATATATATATAATATATAATATATATATATATATTATATATATATATATATATATATATATATATATATATATATATATATATACAGTGGACCCTCGGTTAACGAATACCCCGGAAATCGTGCAATTATGTAAGTATAATTTTGTAAGTTCTTGTGGAAGTGTATTTTTGGGGGTCTGAAATAGACTAACCTACGTGAAATTTTTCCTTAAGGGAGTAAATTCGTTCGGTAATGGCACTTGAGCAGACTTCAGGAGTGAAGTTTTTACGAAACTCGGGGGTCCACTGTATATATATATTTTATTATTTAGTATGTCAATATTTTTGGGTGGAACGGATTAATTGTATTTACATTATTTCTTATGGGAAATAAGGTTTCGAATTACGTATTTTTCGTGTTAAGTAATAGCTCCTGGAACGGATTAATTACGTTAGTCAAGGGACCACTGTACACTGCACCTTACTTTGGTCTCACAGGCCACATACGTTACTTGGAAAAAAAAATATTGGAAAATACAAGAAACCTTCAAATGGGAGTAATTATAAGTGTACCGGGTGAGTGACATTCACTGCTGTTGCCATATGCAGCTCATTTTCTGCCAACTTTACACCTCTATATCTCGGTAAGTACTGATCGCAATTTTTTTTTTGGGGGGAGGGGGCTTAAAACAATCAGAAAAATAATCTTAACATTTTGATAAGAATTTTTTTTTTTTTTTTCGAATATTTTGTGACACCAGGAGACCCTTCAGGATTTGGGGTTGCAACAGTCAAAGGGTTAAAATATTTGTAGTCCTAATGTAGGGTGAGATGTGAGTAGTATTTATTATAGAAAATCAGATGTGGTAGCTCGCCCAGCTACCACACCTACATGAAATATAGAACAGTTAAAGTGGCCCAGTGCAATTATTATTATCATCAACATACCCTTTTCACTGAGTTTAACCCTTAAACTGTCCACACGTAGATTTACGTTCACTCTCGTACTGCTCCGAATATTTTGAAAAAAAAAAAAAAAAAAATAAATGAAGAGTGCATTTTTATAAACAGGATAGGCTAAAAAAATTTTTAGGGCCAGTACTTACTGAGATATAAGCCCGACAATTTGGTGCTGGATGCTCACCTGACGGCAACATCAAGTCCTGCCGCTTGCAGAAGTACTGCCGATATACTTGTTTTTCTAGTTTTTATTTTAATTTATACAATTTTTATGTTCTGATAATTACAATTTATAATAGTTCTTGTGATTTCATAGCCAATCTTTGTTCTAACACTAATAT
>WNWK01023539.1:0-30966 GCA_009830355.1 Cherax destructor
AACCACCAAAGGCGAAAAACTAATGTCAAAGACCTGGGAGTGACTGCCGGGGGATCTCACCTTCAAGGACCATAACACCGAAAAATTGCATATGCTAGAAAAATGACAGGATGGATAATAAAAACCCCTTTAAAAAAGGGATGCCAAGCCCATGTTGATTTTTTACAGATTTTTTTGTTCTTTTGGGGGGCGGGGTTTTTGCTGCACACTAACTGCACCTTTAAAGGGGGGGTTTAAAATTGCGACCTTAAAAATGTGAAAAAAACCCTTTTTCCCCGGGCATAACTGCGATAAACCACCCCCAGTTACTGGGAACGTTTGTTTTTCCCCTAAACCTGTACTCTCTAGAACGGGGGGCGGGAGAGATACATTATTATATACACATGGAAAATTCTGGGGGGATTAGTACCAAACTTGCACACGATAATCACTCCCTACGAAAGCAAAAGACTCGGCAGGCGATGAAACCCCCCCCCCAATGAAGGGGGGGGGGTGTCACTAGCACGTTGAGGGACAACACAAAAGTGGGGGGGGCCCCCAAAGGGTTGTTCAACTCCCCCCCAGCATACAGGGGGGGGATTACCAACAAACCCTGGCTGTCTTAAAGGGCACTGGACAGGCACCTAAAGTGGGCCCCCCGACCAGCCAGGCGGGGGTTCTTCGTTGGACTGCGTGCGGCCAGCAGAAAAAACCCTTTTGGTTGATCAGGCTCTGATCCAACATGAGGCCGGGCCCCCAAACCGGGCCGCGGGGGGCCGGCCCCGGAATTCTCTCGGGAAAAAACCCCGGGATGTGAATATTATGCACTTGGTATCTGCAGGCATGGAATATCTGGGAAAACAGATGGGATAAAAAATTTTTAAAATCCCAGAAAATCCGTTCCCATATAAAAAGGGGGAAAAAATGCAACCCCCTTTTTCCCTGTTTTTTTTCCCCCCCTTTTGAAATGTGCCCACATATTCAGGAAAGACAGTGCTAAACTTATATGGTTAGGCATCCCCCCTAAAGGGTACAAGAGACAAAAAAACCCCCCCAAAAGATCATGGAAAAACCTGGGTAGCCACAGCCACTGGGGAAAAAGGGGTTTTTAGTGCTGGGAAGGGCTGGCAGGAAATGACAGAAATCGTACACCAAGTGCAATCATTTCGGGGGGGGAAACCCCCAATTTTTCCCCCCACTCCAAAAAAACAGATATTAGTGCCGGAAAAAACCCCCCATACCCCAACCAACGACATTCATCTTTCAAAATATACAGGGTCTAAAGGCAGTAACGATTAACAAGATACCTTACATTCGTGGACTGCTTACAAAAAAAAATGCTATGTTTGCGGCTTTCAAAGACCCACATAAGAGATCACTTGGACAATGAAATATGGATCCCGGGCTACAACCTTACAGATGTGACGAAAAAAAAAAAGGGGGGGTTTGGGGCCCTTATACCCACGGGATTACTTTTATGTTCAGAACTTCTAAATGCCTCATAGGGACGTATTTTGAAGTATTACCAATAAAGATCGGGAATCAAACCTGGTCATCGTGGTTGTATACAACCCCCCGGGGATGCAACGCCCCAACAATTCCAGGAACACCCAAAAAAAATTGACCACTGTCTGGAAAATCTTAAAGCCCCTCCCCAACATCTTGCTGGGGGGGGATTTAACCCCCAAGGCACCTAAAATGGAGGAATTTTAAAAAACAATGTGGTAGGAGAAAAAAAAAACCCAAGGGGGGCAGCTCAGATGAAAACTCGCACAAAACCCCCCTTTTTAAATCTCTGCACCAAATTCACCTTAAACCAGCAAATAGTGAGTCTACAAGAGGGGGAGAATATGCTGGACCTCATCTTCACCAACAATGATGATCTGATAAAAAAATTTTAATTTAAAAAAAAAACAATATACTCAGATCACAACATAATAGAGGTCCAAACATTGCGGGGAGCCCCAGATCGACAAAATGTGATCAGCCGCGGGGGGCCTTCCCCCAAAAATTTCCCTTTAATAACAAAAAAAAGGTGGGACCAAGAAAAAACCCAAATCCTAAATGATATAAACGGGGGAAAAAAACCCTTAAGCATCACGGATCCTAACCTATGTCTAGAACAAATTAACTCTGTGGACTTGGGGTTTTTTTTAAGGAAAAATTCCCCCGGGAAAAGGGGGAGAAAAATAGAAAAGAGAGGCGCTCCCTATACAGGGAAGGAAAAGAATAACGGAGCGGCTAAAAAGGGGCCAATATATCTGAAATACGTGGGGGGACACTGGTCAGAGAAATAGCAAACATCAAATTTAAAAAAAAAAAGGAACCCCAAAAGGAATCAAGAAACGCGGGGAAAAACTAAAAGCCATAAATGAAATTAAAAAAAAACCAAAAAATATTTATTTTCTTATACCAAATAAAAATCGAGAACAACATCCAGTATTGGGCCCCTACTTAAACGGGGTGGGTCCTACACAGTTTTTAAAGGAAAGGGAAAAAAAAATGAGTTACTAAAGTCCCAGTATACCCATTTTTTTGGGGAGCCGCTAACCAGACTAAAAATCGAAGACCTAAATGAATTTTTTAGAGAGTGCCAAAAAAATTGGTAGACGCAAGCCTATTTTACATTACCCTGACCCCAAAAAGACTTCGAAAAGGCAAAAATGACATGCCCATGCACTCCGCTCCAGGCCCAGACTCATGGAATTTTCCCTGTTCATAAAAAACTGCAAAAACCCCCATCACGTTTTTCATCCTATGGCGAGGAGCATGGACACTGGGGTCGTCCTGCATTACAAAAACAACAGACATAGCCCCACTCCACAAAGGGGGAAAAAAAGCAAAAACAAGGAACTACAGACCAATAGCGCTAACGTCCCATATCATAAAATCTTTAAAAAAGGGGTTTTAAGAAGCAAGATCGCCACTCACCCCAGATACCCATCAATTAGACAACCCAGTACAACTACTGGACCCTACGAAAAAGGTTCTGGATGCTCAAAGACAAACAGAATGCAGATGTTATATACACGGACTTTGAAAAAATTTTACAAGTTGACGATGGTGTAATAGCACACAAAAGGGTGAAAAAGGGGGTAACAGGAAAAGTTGGTAGATGGATCTAAAATTTTCCCCAACAAGTAGAACACAAAGAGTAGTAGTCAACAGAGTAAAGTCTAAGGCGGCTACAGTGAAAAGCTATGTTCCAAAGGCACGTATCCTCCCATCCTGTTCCTCATCCTTATATGGTGACGGGATATAAGCCACGTCCCGTGGCTTCCTTTGCAGATGACACCCAAATCTGCATGACAGTGTTACCGTTGAAGACCTGAAAGCCCCCAAGCAGACATAAACCAAATCATTAAATTGGCTGCAAAAATATAGTTCAATGATGAAAATTTCAATTCTCAGATATGGAAAACGTGAAAATAAAAATCCCTCGGAATATAAAACAAATTCCCCCACAATAGGCGAAAAACTAATGTCAAAGACCTGTGAGTGATCATGTCAGAGGATCTCACCTTCAAGGAAACCATAACCCCCGTAGCAATGCATCTGCTAGAAAAATGACAGGATGGATAATGAGAACCTTAAAAACCAGGGATTCTAAGCTAATGTAGTACTTTTCAGGTCACTTGTTCTATCTAGGCTGGAATATTCCCTACACTAACTGCAACTTTCAAGGCAGGTGAAATTGCTGACCTAGAAAATGTGCAGAGAACCTTAAGCAGCATAACTTCGTTAAACCACCTCAGTTACTGGAAACCTTGATTTCCCCTAAACCTGTACCCCGTAGAACGCAGGCGGAGAATACATTATTATATACACATGGAAAATTCTCGAGGGATTAGTACCAAACTTGTACACGAGAGTCCTCCTACGAAAGCAAAAAGACTCGGCAGGCGATGTAACATCCCCCAATGAAAAGCAGGTTGCCACTAGCACGTTGAGAGACAACACAAGACTTTTCAGCCCAAGACTATTCAACTGCCTCCCCAGCATACATCAGGGATTTCCAACAAACCCCTGGCTGTCTTCAAGCAGGCACTGGACAGGCACCTAAAGTTGGTACCTGTGGTTCGTCGTTGGACTGCGTGCGGCCAGCAGTAACAGCCTGGTTGATCAGGCTCTGATCCAACATGAGGCCTGGTCACAGACCGGGCCGCAGGGCGTTGACCCCTGGAGACTCTCTCCAGGTATACTCCAGGTAAGGCACCTAAAATGGAGGAGTGTAGCAAATAATGTTATAGCAGAGATAACCCCAGTAGTTCAGATTAAAACTCGCACCACACGAGCTTTAAATCTCTGCACTAAATTCACCTTAAACCAGCAAATAATAGAGCCAAAAAGATTGGAGAATACGCTGGACTTCATCTTCACTAACAATGATGATCTGATACGAAATGTCATCATATCAAAAACAATATACTCAGATCACAACATAATAGAGGTCCAGATATGTATGCGGGGAGCCCCAGACCAACAAAATGTGATCAGTCACGAGGGAGCCTTCACCAAATTCAACTTCAATAACAAAAACATAAGGTGGGACCAAGTCAACGAGGACCTTAATGATATAAACTGGGAAGATATCCTAAGAAACACGTAACCAAGCCTATGTAAACTAGAAAGAGATTGGCGCTCCCTATACAGGCGAAGGCAAAGAATAACAGAGTGGCTAAAAGAGGCCAATATATCTGTAATACGAAGGGAGGCACTGGTCAGAGAAATAGCAAAAATCGAACTAACGCTAAAGAAATCTTAAAGGAGTCAAGAAACGCAGAAAGAACTAAAAGCTATAAATGAAATTGAAAGAAACCCAAATATTTATTTTGTTATGCCAAATCAAAGTCGAGAACAACATAAAGTATTGGGCCACTACTTAGACGAGATGGGTCCTACACAGATGACAACAAGGAAATGAGTGAGTTACTGAAGTCCCAATAAGACTCGGTTTTTAGTAAGCCGCTTACCAGACTGAGAGTCGAAGACCTAAATGAATTTTTTATGAGTGAGACAGAATTTGTTATACACAAATCTATCTGATGTTATCCTGACGCAAATGACTTCGAAAAGGCGATAAATGACATGCACTCTGCCCCAGGCCCAGACTCATGGAACTCCGTGTTCATCGAGAACTGCATCCTTACAATTCAGCCCATAAATCAGCACAAAAGGACTGTATCCTGTTGATTCCTGCACATTTTCTTGCATTGCAATTAGCAACACAAGTGATCCATCCCAGTTTGTAGGAAAATGCATCAATATATATATATATGTATCATAGTTTTTAAGGATTAGTGAAACCTTTCCAAGGAACTTTGTGACTGAGGACGATAGGCTGTGCACAGTTTTTATTAATTCCTAGCCTAATTAAAGCTTCTTTGAATACTTTTGCTGTTAATTTAGTGCCCTGGTCACTTTGAATAGATCGTGGAATGCAAAAGTGGGAAATAAACTTAATGAGGGCTTTAAAAATGGCTTTTTTATTAACACTACGCCCTTTTGGTAAGGGTCTCACACAGTCGATGGCTCTTCATCCACGAAGTGGTGAGGGTTTAATGTAGTGTCTGGGTTTATCTGCTTGCTGACACTCAAGACAGGATCGGATGTAATTCCGAACTTCTCGTCTTATACCTGGCCAATATAAATGCTGCAATACCCTATGAAAGATTTTAGTGACACCCAAATGTCTTCCTACGGACGAATAGTGAGCTAATTTCAATACCTGAGTTCTGAATTTCTTTGGTACTACCAGTCTCCAATGGAAATATGTCACTTTGTCTAACTTTTGGGTTATTCTAGGTTCTCTACACATGCTGCTATGCATTATAATCTATGTAACTGTATTTGTGTATACTGAAATGTCTGGCAATCTTGACCCCAGAATAGGAAGGCGTGATCAGAGACTTTTCAGTAGATTTACGAGGCCCTGGCCAGTTTTCATCGTAAAATAAATTGTCTAGCTTTAGATTGGATCCTCCAAGGTAAGGTCAGCATTCTTTTTAGACATTTCATTTGACATTGCCCGAGTTATGACCAATATCGGAGAAGAGGCTTTGGCGGCTACAATGCAACAATAAGGCATCTTTCATGAGGAATCCCCTGAAACACCTACAGTGTAAAACAGATACACCCAGTGAAATACTAACTTAGAATAAAAATTCTATGCAGAAAAGGAATTTAATGAGGTCTCAGAAATTGAAATACTCCCTCTTGTAAGATGGGAAGCAATAAGCCCTGGTATCCCTGAGGGTAGATTCATCAATGGACATTCCTTCTCTTTATGGGAGATTTAATTTTTACTATAAAAGGTTACCATACAGGCATCTTTTACCCACTGATTTGTTTCAGCGGGAAGCATAGTTATTTTTCCTAATAGTATTGGTGTAATGGTTTTCCTATCTTGGGGTAAGTGGCCTTGATATAATCAGGCTTATGGCAATAGTAACACGCAATGGGTACGGAAATCTTGTCTCTCGCTCCATGCTGATTTTGAGGCAGGCGTCGTTTTTCAACTCGTTTCCACCTTTGGACGAATTTCAGATGTTTGTCCATGATGATCTCTGTTCAAATCAGGCTGCTTGGAAGATATGTTAAAAGACCGCTCGGAAAAGGAGTGGTTGGCCTCAGATGTGTCAGCAAGTCTAACTGCCTCCATAACAGTTCAGGTCTTCTAAAAACATCCGAACCTCTGGTCCAACTGACTCAAGAAGATTGTCAATTTGAACCCTTGCACTAGCCCACTGAAATTCACGATACTGGTGGACTTGTACCATTTAGTGACCGATGTAGACTGTTCAGAACAAGACCACATGGGACTGACCCAACTGACGCTTGCTCAGTAAATTCCGCCTATATATGGTGGGAGTTTACTGCTATATACCTAGTACAGATGCTTTCATAACGTCGTAATTGGCGAAATCTTTATCACTTAAACAAACTGTAAATTCCTGTGCTTTGCCGTATAATGCTGTATGAACCAGTGCTGCCCAATGCTCGATTGTCCATCACAAAGCTCGAGTCTGATTTTCGAAAGACTCAAAAAATTACTTAGGCTTATACTCAGAAAACCGAGCTACTAGCAACACAGATTTCTGAACATTGAAATTGTCATCCATAGTATGCCGAAACTGTCTCCTCTCCTCTCTATCAAATTCCTCCTTAGCAAAGGCACGTTGCTTCCTAGTATGCTCAAGATTGAGTTTAGCCAACTCAAGCACAAACGAAGCTCACTTTCCCCAAGATAACCACCAATTCACCACCTGTTTTCCCAAGGTGGATATTTGACTGTTGCTCTGGAGTTTGTCCTCCTCTATTATGAAAGCATTGAAGGGATCCGGATTACTAGTTACCATAGCAGCTGAAATCTCAGGTTGGAACGCCATGTTACACTAGTCAAACCTTAATTTGTGGTGTATACACTCACAATGCTGTGCAGAAGTGAGAGTTCATTGATCCTCTATACCAATAGAACGAGCAATACACGTGCAGCGTTGTAGAGATAGTCTGGGCAAGTTTTGTTGGGTATATTCAGTCACTAATCTCCTAACACATGTCGGTGGCATAACCCACCAGCACTATAACATATGAATTTGCTATACGTTCAACACTATACGATGCAGTAGCACACAACGATTTCGCAGGTTTGCAATATTGTAGACAGGTTTGTAGAGACAATACAGAGACTAAGAATCCTGGACATGCTCCCATATTACAAACACAGGTATAGTCTAGAGGCTTGCACAACTGGTTGTAGCACGATAACAAGGTAGAAACTAGGAACGAACAAAGGCAGAAGAGAGAGTAAATGCTTATATTTTGTTCATCAAACAGCAAGCAATGTATGTACAATATATTCAGAGGATATGTACAGTAAGGCAATGAAAGCAAGAGACATGGTGAGAACCGTTTTCGACTAGTGTTCTGAATCGCTTCACAACTTTGACGGGCTTCTTTGTCATTATCTGGTTGAACCAAGGTGTAAGCGTAACGAGGGAGCCCCTACTCCTTATACCCTTAGCACCTGGTTTTGCTGGTCAGGAGGAAATGCCTATAAGGGTGTGTGACATACACCGAATAAAATATAACATATTCTTAGCATGCCACAAACATCATCACCAACAACTCTAACATCAATAACTTTAACATCAACAATGTCAACATGATCCTCAATAATGTCAACATCAACCTCAACAACTAAAACATCAACATCAACACGGTCAACAGAAAACAACACCAACACTGTCAACAGAAAACAACACCAACACTGTCAACAGAAAACAACACCAACATTGTCAACAGATAACAACACCAACACTGTCAACAGAAAACAACACCAACACTGTCAACACAAACCTGAAAACCAAAAGCATCAAATTCAACATCACAAACAAGAACATTAACACCAACAGCATCAATAGAGTGAAAATTTACATTAATATTTACTACATCGACATCAACAACATTAACCCCCAACGTTAACACCAGTAACATCAGCGATGACAATTCCATGCCCATCTTTTGTTGTGAGTGGGTGTGCTGGCAGAGCTATCTGGTGGCGGTCTGCAGAAATTATTTTTCTCCATCATGGCTGACAGCTACCGCGAAGGGTCAACATGGTCTGTGTTGACATGGTGCAGGAGCTATATACCCTTCAAATGCCGAGGTTCTGCTTCCAGCGATTCTTCGTGACACCTACGGCATTTCCCATGCTGAGCTTTACGGGATATCGTTGAATGGAGTGAAGAGGATCTTTGTGAAATTCGCATGCACTGAAGCTTATGAAAGGATTGTGGACACCTACCAGGACAAGAAGGTTGTGGTGACCCCGGGAGTGGAGTGTGTCTAAAGGATGTCTCTGCAACTTACAAATGGCTTAAAGTATGTAATGTCCCATTTGAAGCCGTGAAATTGACATTATAGACGTATTTCAGAAGTATGGCATCGTACATGCAGTGAACGTCGGATGCTGGCGCAGGGGCTATATGCGGGATGTTGGAGGACGTACTGGTGAAAATTTCACTGAGGAGGCAAATCCTTCATATGTCTTAATGGAACCTTTCTGTACGCAGGTTTATGTGACTTACGCTGGACAGGTTCGCACATGTCGGCTATGCGGACAATCAGGGCATGTAGCAGCAGAATGCAGGTTACGTCAGGAGGATAGACGTCGAGTGGGAGTGGCAGTTCATCAGGAACAAACGGAGAGGAGGATGGCTACGGAGGACATGGAGGTTGGACTCGAGTGTGAGGAACCTAGGAGGGCATTGCAACCTCAGTGGAGCAAGGAGGTGGAGCAGGCTGAAGCGGAGGAACAAGGAGGTCAGGTGGGGACTTTGAGGAGGTCTTCCCACCAGTTGTGGTGGACAAGCCACCTGTGGGGCGGACGTATCGACAGGTGAGGCGGAAGCTATTTTGAAGGACCTGAATGACATTATAGGTGAGGAGGCTTTGTCTTTGGAGCAGCCTGAAGGTGTGGCGTGTGTGGATGGGCTTCTGGAACAGACCCAGAGGTGAGTTATGGGTGGTGGTGTGGTGCAGGGGCATGAAGATGGTTCAGAGGCACTGGCGGAGGTGGTGGAGGTTGTTGCGGAGGTACATCAGGAACAAGACATGGAGGTCCTGGTGGAAAAGGGTGAGTCCTGGAAGAGGACTGGAGAGGAGGCTGAGAATGATATTCTCACGCCGGCTCAAAGGCCTGGGAAAAAGGTATAGGCTGAGGTAGTGAGTAAAGAGGGTGGGGTCCTGAGAACCCGAAGGGAAGTGGGAGGAGAGGGCAAGGGGAAAATGGTGCAGCCTCCAATGTTAAAAATGAGGGAGACACCCGAGACCGAAGGGAAGCCTCAACCGTATCCTTCAGGGTTTTGAGCATGAATGTAAATGGCCTCAAAATGAGGTCAAACATAGATGGGTGGAAGTGACTTTGAGTAGGTTTCGAGTGGATGTGGTTTTTCAGGAGCACAATTATAGGTGTGGGAGGGAGTTGAGTTTAAAGGGTACACGGGTTTTTGCAGGTGGGTTGGGGCTTTTCAAGGGTGGAGTGGGGTGGGTATTAGGAGTCTAGCCCATTCATGTTGTCGTCTTAGGAGGAGGGGTGGGGGAGGGTGGTAAGGGTGGATGAGTGGTGGGGGTGTGCAGGTTTGTTTCATCTGGGTGTATATGCTGGCGGTAGCTAACGCAAGTCAAGGAGGATTTTGTCAGATCGGAGTTAATTTATGCCTTCCGGGGATTGCCTCAGGTCTCTATTATAGCGGGGATTGGAATAGTGTGATTAGAGTATAGGATGTGGAACCGCGGGGGGCAGGGTGCGTTTTGAAGGTATTGAGGGACGTTTGAGTGCAGTGGGGTGGTAGATGTGGTGGGGAAGAGGGGACCCTCTTGAGTACACCTTTTTTAGGAAAGGTTATGCAGCTAGGCTGGATAGGGTGTATGCGACTAGTGCAGTGGTGGTGGAACAGGTTGATTGCATGGATGTTGGGTTTTCTGACCATAAAGGGTTTTGTTCGAGGAAGTTGGGAGGGCGTGGTCAAGGTTTACTCGATTTATTGGAAGTTGAATGCGAGTCTGTTGAGCAGAGTGGGGAAGTGGATTTTGAAGGATGGTGGGAGGGGTTGTTGAGGGTGAGGGGATCAAAACGTGGCGAAGTTGTGGTGTGAGTATGGGAAGGCGGGTATCAAAATGTTTTTGAGAGAGTGGGCAGGAGGATGCAAGGTATAGGTATGGGTATCAGAGATATTTGGAGGGTTTGTTGTGGGACGGTATGGGGAGTTAGGGAGGGGTGCAAGAGGAGGAGGTGGTTGGTATATGTAGTAGGTTGCGGGATGTACAGAATGAAAGGTTTCATGCTTTGCAGGTTAGGAGTGGATGGAAGAGGTTTTATGGGGTGATTAGGCGTCAGCGGTGGTCTTACTGCATTTTCGGAAGCGTAGGGGTAATGTTGATGTCTTCCTTGAGAGTTGAGGAGGGGATGGGGGGTATGGTTCGGGAAGGGTGTTGAGGACCACGGAAGGTATGAGTGGATATGCAGAGCTTTGGTTTGGGAGGAAGTATACGGTAGAGGGTGGGGACGTGGGGGCATGTGAGAGGATTTTGGGGGGAATAGTGAGTAGGATCAGTGAGGAGGATAGGGAGACCATTGAAGGGGTGATCACGGTCAAGGAGGTTTGGGAGGTTGTGAAGGGGTTATGTATGGGGAAGTCACCAGGGCTGGATGGGTTACCGGGCGAACTGTACGTGCAGTATTGGCAGGCGTTGCAAGGGGTGTTGGTGAAAGTATTCAATGAGATGAGGGAGCGCGGTGTGATGGAGGAAACGATGAGGACGGGTGTCGTGGTTTTAGTTCCGAAGGGCAAGCAGCCAAAAAGGTTTCAGGATTATAAGGCTATAACGTTGATGGGCACGGCTTAAAAGATTTTTGCGAAGATACTAGCAAATAGTATAAAACGGGGTTTGGGTAGTATGTTGCAGGAAGGACAATATGGGATACCGGTAGGAACATTAGCTCTGGGCATAGGAGGATCAAAGGTTTCATTGAGGAGAGTAAGGACGGATGCGTTTTGGGGAAACGAGGGTTAAGTGGGGGGCTTGGGGTTGGTGCCCCTACGTTGTAGGTTGAGGAGTGTGTTTGTTAAACAGGAGTTTTTAGTGATGGGGTGGGGGGAAGGAGGGTTGGGTTGGTTATGAAGGAAGTCAGGAAGTGGTGGGGGAGGGAGTTGGTTGAGTGTGAGGCTGTTTGCAGTTTCTGTTGGTTGTGGGTGAGCCAGATAAGGTGAGGGTAAGTAGACTGGATAGGGTAGATTGGAGTATGCTGTTTGGAATTTTAAGCAGGCAGGGGTTTGGGGAGGAGATTGTGGGTTGGGTTCGAACTCTCTATGAAGGGGCTTTGTTGAGGTTCCAAATCAATGGGATGGTGGGTTTGGCGGTGCACATGGGGAGGGGTCTGAGACAGGGTTGTCCTTTGTCTCAGATTCTGTTTGCGTGTCTCCAAGACCCCTTTTATAGGTTGGTAGAAGCAGGTTTAAGGGAGGAAGGGGTTCAGAGGGAGGTTAGGACAGGAATAGTAGGGTACGTGGATGTCTCGACAATTTTGGTGAGGACTGAGGGGCATTTGAGGTTGGTGAATGGGTTAGTGGAGGTTTTTGGATTAGCGACGGGCATGAGGGTAAATAGGGAAAAATCAAATCTTTTAGAGGTGGGGAGTTGGAAGGGGGGTGCGTTGGGTTATCGGGAGAGGTGGAAATGTGTTGAAGTTTTAAAAATCTGTGGCATTTTTTTCAGTGATGATCAGGTGGCGGCAAGGAAGGAGAACTCGCAGGTGGTGGTGGAAGCGGCTTTGAGTAGGATGCAGGGCTGGGGTGTGGGAGAGGTAACTTTATTGCAGAGGGTTGTCATGGTAAACACATTGGTGTATAGTAAATTATGGTTTTGCGCGGCGGTGTATAAAATTTTTGGAAAATGATGTGCGACCGCTGTTGCAAGGGGTGCTGAGGTTTGTATGGGGACATGGTAGGCATTGGTTGAGCCAGGAGGTTGTGGAAACAAGGGTTAAGTGGGGGGGCTTGGGGTTGGTGCCCCTACGTTGTAGGCTGAGGAGTGTGTTTGTTAAACAGGAGTTTTTAGTGAGTGGGTGGGGGAAGGAGGGTTGGGTTGGTTATGAAGGAAGTCAGGAAGTGGTGGGGGGGAGGGAGTTGGTTGAGTGTGAGGCTGTTTTGCGGTTTCTGTTGGTTGTGGGTGAGCCAGATAAGGTGAGGGTAAGTAGACTGGATAGGCTTGGAGTGAGTAAGCAGGTGGTGCACGGGGAGGCGTGTTATCCTTTGTATAATTGGATATGTACTTGGGGATGGTTAAAGAAATTGAAATTTCAGCCTAGGGTGAGGGAAACGGGGTTTAGATTTCTACATGGGATTTTGGCCTCTAGAGGGAAACTTTTGGAAATGGGCATCACGGGGGATGGGAGTTGTGTGAGATGTGGGGAGTATGAGACGGCATATCATGCCGTTTATTTTTGTGTGGGGATTGGCATAGTGAGGGAATGGTTCAGGGGAGTTCTGAGTATGATGGGAGGTTAGGGTGTTTCGGTGTTGAGAGCGTTAAGTTTGGATGTGCAGGAATACTCGGAAGGCATAAGAAGGGCGATGGCTTATTTAATTTTGGATAAAAAAATATACTTAGGAGTGAGCTCCTCCGAAGTGGTAGTTGGAAAAGTGATTTTGACACTTTCTGCTGATAGAACACTTCTAAGTCCATCGTTCGGTGTACTAATGCTGTAATAAAGCTTATCTTTATTCTAAAAAAAATACAGTTTGTAGGTTTCTTGACATTTAGCAAAATATCAGAATTTTAACCCACACAAATCTGAAAATATTTGGGATACTTCAAAAAGGTACATACGGATTGGTAAAGCAGTCATTCTTCTATGTTTATTGTGAAAATCACGTCAATTCGTTCATTAATAATGATGGTACATGGCGATATAGGTAAATAACTTACTTCCGAGATAATGACCGAAGCGCGCGGCAGCCCAAGTACTCGGAGAATTTTTTTTTTTCCCCAAAAAATACTTGTTTTTCCACTGTGTTCATCTTCTAGGAGTGTCTACTACAGTTTACCATCCATAGATCCGTTTTCTCTCATAATAGGATGTGAGAATGGGAAAAAATAACCTTTATGGGCGATCTTACCCTCTTACAACCTGGCGATAGACCGTCATATTATGCCACATAATATTTATTCTGGTATGTTTTTCATGTTTCTATGCTATTAATATGTCGCCTTATGTCATAATAGATCAATTGTAGTAAGTAAATAAACATTATTATTGATATTAGCGTAAGAAAAGAACAATTTGTTGTCTGGTGTGTCTTACCCGCTACATCGTAATTTATGGCCTGTCAGCACTTCTTATCCGAGAAGGCCAGAGAAGGCTTCTGATTGGTTCTCAGGCCATATTAGCCCCGCCTACTCTCTTATGATCTCAAATGGTGAATTTGTATTATATTAGAGAGAAAAGTATAATTGACAGTAAAAAAACCGGATTTTTTTTTTTTTTGCCGCGTCAGCGCGCATGTTATGACAGACGCCGTCACCACGCATGTTATAAATTACTATAACTCCTTGTAGAAACATCGTATAATGATGAGAATTATACGAGGGAGTTGCCAGAAAGATCAGCTATTTTTCGGTAAGAAAATCTCAATTTTCGTAGTTTTTCAATTTTTTTTTTTCTGAGCGCGCTCCATGTGTCAGCCCCTCCCCTGAATGGTTAGTAAAGGGAGGGGGGAAGGATTGCCTGGGTAGGTTGCCGGTGGGGCTTCACTTTCGGGGTCGGTTGGAGGCTGGGGTGGTTAAGCAGTTTTGTGGCTTACATAGAGGTGGTCCTGTTTGGGCTTCCCCTTTTTAGCACTTTGTGTGTGCAGCATTGTTATTTTTTTTTTTGGTTATGTTGTGTGTAACGTGAGGAGGGTTGTACCCATGAACTTTGTATGTGTTGGTCAGATGGGGGTTATAATGTCTTCTGATTAGGTGAGTGTTGTTGTAACTTGGGGTTTTTGTTGTACCTGCGTGTGCATATATAGTCCTAGGGAGTTGTGTGTGTTTTGTGTTGGGTTTTGTTTGGTATTTCTGTGTGTCTATAAGGGTCTGGGGCTTTTTGTTGTTCGGCCTCAGTGTTGTCAATATGAAAGTATGTTATGTGTGTACTGTTTTGGCCCGGGGTAGAGAGACCCCCAGGGTCCTGGCTGGAGCCTTGTGGGTCAAACCCTGTTCTATGTTGTTGTGCTGATGTGATATTAATATTGGGTATAAACGTATATGCACAATATAATGTTATGTAGAGGTTTGAGTTATCAGATGGTGTTTTGGTGTGGTACAGGGGGATAAATGTCTTCCTGGATTAGGTGACCGGTTTAAGTTGTATATCTTCTTGGGGTATATTTATAAATGTTGTACCTGCGTGTGCATAAAGTTTTTTATTTTATGACATGCCGGGGGGGGGGGTGTTAGGTGGAGAGGGGAGTCATGTGCTAGTGCATGTGATGGGTTGGGGTGGGATGAAAGGTCATGGGTAGCCTGGGATGTTGGGGATACTGGTGTTAGTTTAATGTGGTGGTGTAGGGGTAATATGCTTGGTTTGTTTGATGGCAATGCTTATATTTACTACTGTTTTTTGCCTGCAACATGCTGCTTGCTGAAGGTGAGGGCAAGTATATTATTGTATATTAAGGTCTACATAAAAGCAAATTGTAAGCCATTTGTAAAGCAGGTGATGCATAATAGGGGTTATTTTTTCACGTGTTATTGATACTAAAACTGTAAGGTTAAATTATGAATTAATTTTGTTGTTGGTATGTATATAATTTCTGTTATGACAAGTGTTATGTGGCTTGCACAAAAGGTTATACTTTGTGCTGTGTACTAAGTTTTTGATATATTAATTTTAATGACATTTTTGTTATGTGTTTTGTATTGGTTTGTTGATGACTGGTTTCCTGACCATGTCATAAAGTTTTTAAATAAAATATAAAAACAAAAACATCAGCGATGGCAGAAATTTACCTAGGTTTTAAAAGTCGTAGGATGTCATCATAAGTGATGGTTATGTTATCTTGTAAGTAGTGGTGGTGCAGATATAGTGATATGCAACGGTGGTGATTGAGGCGGGCGAGGATATTCAGCAGGTCCTGCAAGCCAGGCACTGAAGTAGGCTCACCCTTGATGTTAATGATTAACTTTGATGGTCTGAGATGTGGTAGGAGAGCTGTGTAGCACTCTATGCGATAATCATTAATGTATATATATTGAGTGTGGATTAAGGGAGCAATTGCCTTAGCTACGTCATAACTGCATCGTGTGTTGTCTAGTAGGTCGAGCCATTTGTATTTCACTGCAGACTCGTTATCGTCCTCGTCGTTTGTACTAGACTTGCCCTCGCCCATGCTAGATGAGGACTCGTCCTCATCACTCGTGCTAGAAGAGTCCTCGACCTCGTTAGTCATGTTAGACTTGTCTGCATCATCGTTCACACCGCTCATGCAAGACTCATTCTCACTTTTCTTCAGTGTTGTTGGTTGCACGGCATTAATTTTCAACTTATCCATCATTCCAGACTGGTGCAGGAGATGGACAACTTCCTGCATAATGACCTCAGGAACTCGGTCAAGTAACAGGTACAGCAGCCCTGCCACATGCATCAGAACATTATTGTACAGGGTCATGTCGACCCAGGATGTTCTGATACTCTGTTTTAACACTCCCCTGATACTAACAGGTGGTGTGGGTAGCGCAGAAGACTCTAGCTGGTGCTTGAGTGTCATCACAATATGCAGAGCACCAAAGAAGTCTTGGATCCCCTTGTGAGGTAAAGAGTACCATTCCTCGATACCATTCCAAGTCCAAATTGGTTTCAAACTAAAGAATGCAGAAAGTATCTCATCGGATGGTAAAGAATGTTTCTCACAAGCAGAAATCAGCCGTTCTACCGTTTTGTTTTCTAGGGTCATCTGTTCACATGAGAGGCTCTCAAGTGATATTACATATATCAAACTCAATATATCTTGAACTCTGTACTCGAGGTCACTATTAACTATGGTCTTTGTCTGTAAATAATTTTCCAATCTCTTTAATAACTTCTTTCGACAATATTCATGTATTTCATGGTAGAGCTTTGTCTGAGTGATGGTCATTACATTTAACTGATCGGGGTCTTGGTCCCATATGTAAACAAAAAATGTTAAATTCATTGGCAGTCGTAAGTGTTTCTGAAGACCTCTTACCTTCATCACCTTATTTATCAGTTCTTCAACGTTTTTGTGGCACTTCTTGTTCTTGGTTATCTCCTGGTGAGTCCGACGCACAAACTCTGGTATATGTTCTCTAGTTATGCCTCGAAGTTCAGCATTTATCACTTTATATTCTTCTGGAATAGTCAACGTGAACATTTCTACTTTTTCAGGTCTTGAGGTGCACAAAAATGTAGTGTAATTAGAGTTTCGGAATTCTTGTATAAGACTTGTGACTAATCTTCTAGAGTTGTCATTAAATTCATCCAGACCATCAATTACTATCAGGATCTTACAAAGCTTCATTAATATAGGCAAAAAATTTCTGAATTTTGCTGAAACATCTGCTAAAAGTCGGTCTAGGAGATCCTGGTAGGAGATCATAGTAGGGTCTCTGCACTGTACCCACAGCAGGAGATCGTAATTATCTAAGCCTCTGATGCGACCTTGACCACCGTCTATCCACTCCTTTAATACCAACGTCGTTAGAGTGGTCTTGCCGCTCCCTGCCAAACCTTCAAGCAAGAGTATCTGAGGTCTTCCCGAGGGACTGTGTTGTTGTGTAGCAGAACTCAAAGATGATGACACAGATGTTGTCTGGGCAAGTGTGAGAAGATCTTCATAATCTATATGTTCACCATCACCTCTACGTTTTCCACGTTTGACTTCAATATCGACAAAAATTTTATTTACTTCAAGTTTAAAGTCTTCGATGATGAAAGACACTGGGTTGACATAAGTGATATTTTGGACGATGTCCTTCAGTTTATTACAACAGTCATCTATGATTATTTGTTTCATATCATCACTGCAGTACTTTATTATGTCTTCTATTCCGAGAATCTCATTCATGATGTAGTCCAGATCATCCTTCATCTGTTTGATCTCCTTCTCCACATCAGTCTCTTTCTTCCCATATCGCTCTCCAGATGTCTTTAGACACTCAGTTAACAGCTCCCTAAGCTTACTTATATTATTAAAATAATCCTCATCAGGAACAGCAAGTTTACTATGAAGAGCATCGTTCCTCATGTTCTTAACAGAAGTAATGTAGAACTCCAATTCTTTGCACTCCTTTTCCCATTTTGCATCACTTAAAGGCGCCACATTCTCACAAGCCAGTTGAATACTTGTACACAGCATTGCCACATCAAACCCTCTTCCATCTGGACTGTTCTCAATCAATTTCTTTTGCGTTTTGTTAAACTTTCTGTCTTTGCTTTTGAGTTTTAAATAGTTTGCTGACGATGTTTGATTTAAGTTTTTTAAGTATTCATCCAGCTTTATGTGATCAGCTTTGTTCGGTGTTCCCCAGCGAAATATAGTATGCAAAACCCGCCTACCACACTGATTTAAAGCTTTAATAATTCTGAATCCATTATTTTCCTCCTTTGATATTAAAGCCATGACACATTAGATGGGAGATCTTGTGATGCAATAAATAATGTGTCGGATCTCCTGATACTTGTATTGATAATTCTGCTGGCGGATCTCCCTGCTGGCGGATCTCCTGATACTTGTATTGATAATTCTGCTGGCGGATCTCCTGATACTTGTATTGAAAATTCTGCTGGCGGATCTCCTGATACTTGTATTGATAATTCTGCTGGCGGATCTCCTGATACTTGTATTGATAATTCTGCTGGCGGAACTCCTGATACTTGTATTGATAATTCTGCTGGCGGATCTACCGATACTCCCGGAGATAATTCTGCGGAAAATGCTTCTTATTTCTGCAGCTAATGCTGCTGATGGGTCAGTGTTCCTGCAGACGATGCTACTGACGTTGCTTCTGATACTTATGTAGATAATGCTGCTTACTATGCACCCGAAGCTTCTGCAGGTAATGCAGTTAACAGTCCTCCTGTCGAAGACGATCCTAATAATTTTGCAAAGGAAACACATCAGCTGAAAATATAAAAGACATCATTCAAATATACTACATAAAATTACAAGTGACGCATTGAAACTTGTTAAATATTACATGCAACTAACTGAAACATGTATAATAATAAAAGCGGCAGACTGAAACAAGTGTACTATTAAAAGGAACAATCTGAAACATGAACAATTATTCAAGTAACAGATTGTAAACTGTAAAATAATTGACACACCGAAACACGAATGAAACTGTGAAAGAAAAGTTGAAATTGGCTCGGTAGGTAGCGAACGCAACTCAAACGCTGAGGGTCGGTGGTTCGATCCCCGGTACAGGAGAAAAGATTGGGCCTGGGCTGTAAAATGAAGTAAGATAGGATGGATAACAGTTGTTAGCCTGTAAAATTGATCTGTGTAAAAGATGCATGCATGCATATATGTATACAAACATATACGTATATATATATATATATATATATATATATATATATATATATATATATATATATATATATATATATATGTCGTGCCGATTAGGTAAAACTTGCGATTTTGGCTTAAATAGCAACGCTCACTTTGCCATATAAGACAAGTTAAAATTTGTGTATGCAATAATTTCGCCAAAATCATTCTGAGCATAACGAAAAAAATATATTTCATTGTGTTTGTTTATTATTAAATTAATGTTAACGTATCTAAAATATATTTAGTTGGGTGAGGCTAAATTAAATTGTGCTTGTTGCAATAAGGTTAGGTAGGTTTTCAAAGTTTCTCTTGGTACAAAATTATAAATTCTTACATTAACATAAATGAAAAAAATATATCTTTAAACGTATAAGAGAAAATTTTAGAAATGTCTTAATTTTAGATGAGTTCTTGCTAATTGACCAGTTTTACCTAATCAGCACGACATATATATATATATATATATATATATATATATATATATATATATATATATATATAATATATATATATATATATATATATATATATATATATACTATCTATATATATATATATATATCTATATATATATATATATATCTATATATATATATATATATCTATATATATATATATATATATATATATATATATATATATATATATATATATATATATATATATATATATATATATATATATATATATATATATATATATATATATATATATATATATATATATATATATATATATATATGTCGTGCCGATTAGGTAAAACTTGCGATTTTGGCTTAAATAGCAACGCTCACCTTGCCATATAAGACAAGTGAAAATTTGTGTATGCAATAATTTCGCCAAAATCATTCTAAACATAACGAAAAAATATATTTCATTGTGTTTGTTTATTATTAAATTAATGTTAACGTATCTAAAATATATTTAGTTGGGTTAGCTAAAATAAATTGCGCTTGTTGTAATAAGGTTAGGTAGGTTTTCAAAGTTTCTCTTGGTACAAAATTATAAATTCTTACATTAACATAAATGAAAAATATATATCTTTAAACGTATAAGAGAAAATTTTATAAAGGACTTAATTTTAGATGAGTTCTTGCTAATTGACCAGTTTTACCTAATCGGCACGATATATATATATATATATATATATATATATATATATATATATATATATATATATATATATATATATATATATATATATATATAGTATATAATGTCGTGCCGAATACGTAAAACTGGCCAATTAGCAAGAACTCATTTAAAATTAAGTCCTTTCTAAAATTTTCTCTTATATGTTTAAATATATATTTTTTCTTCATTTATGCTAATGTAGAACCTTAGAAAACTTACATAACCATATTATAAAAAGTGCAATTTAATTGAGCCTAATCAATCTAAATATATTTTAGATAGGTTTACAATAAGTTAATAATAAACAAACACAATTAATTTTTTTTTTCGTTACGTTCAGAGTGATTTTTGCGAAATGATTGCATACACAAGTTTCCGCTTGTCTTGCTTGAGTGTGAAACGGAAACCTGTAATTATTTTAAATGATGATAACATTGCTGGTGTTCATTTTCTGTCTTATAAACACGCTGGATAACAGGTATATCTTGCTACTTCTGCTTACACTTAAGTCACACTACACAGACGTGCACATGCATATACGTATATAAACACACATCTTGGTTTTTCTTCTCTTTTCTTAATAGTTCTTGTTATTGGAGGTGACTAAAATGCCGGGAGCAATGGGCTAGTAACCCCTCTCCTGTATAAGCTACTAAAATAAGAAGATTTTTTTTTTATAAAACTGTGATATTTTAATGTGCGTGGATGCACTGCAAATAATAAGAAAGAGAAGATTGCTATGAATGATTTTCCTGGCTCTAAGGAAATCAAAACTGAAGGGGAAAGGGAAGTTTCAGTGGGGAGAAATAAATGGGATTAAGTCAGAAGTATCTGAGAGAGTAGAGCTAAGGAAGGGGTAGCAATAATACTGAAGGATCAGTTATGGAAGGAGAAGAGAGAATATAAATGGATAAATTCAAGGATAATGTGGATTAAAATAAGGGTCGGATGCGAAAAGTGGGTCATAATAAGTGTGTATGCACCTGGAGAAGAGAGGAGTGTAGAGGAGAGAGAGAGATTTTGGGAGATGTTAAGCAAGTGTGTAGGAACTTTTTAACCAAGTGAGAGGGTAATTGTGATAGGGACCTAAATGCTAAAGTAGGAGAAACGTTTAGAGTGGGTGTGTTAGGTGAATTTGGGGTGCCATGTGTAAATGATAATGGGAAGCCCTTGATTGAGCTTTGAATAGAAAGTGGTTTGAATATAGGTGATACATATCTTAAGAAAAAAAAAGGATAAATAAGTATGCAAAATATGATATAGAGCGTAATGACAGTAGTTTGTTGGCTACTTATTGGTAGATAAAAGGCTGTTGGGTAGACTTCAGGATGTACATGTTTATAGAGGGACCACAAATATATCAGATCACTTTTTAGATGTAGCTACAGTGAGAATAAAAGGTAGATAAAAACATAAAAAAAATGAACACTGCAGCAGGCCTACTGGCTCATGTGAGGCAGGTCCAAGTCACCTCCCGGTTTAAACCAATGACCCACCTAGTCAGGTCAGGTCACATGCACTTAAGAAAGGAACATAAGAACATAAGAAAGGAGGAACACTGCAGCAGGCCTGTTGGCCCATACTAGGCAAGTCCATCACATTCCATCCCACTAACAGAATATTTGTTCAACCCAATCTTCAATGCTACCCAAGAAAAAAGCTTTGATAATTCTATTTACTCATGTGCAATTCCAACTCAAATCCAACCCCTCTCACTCATGAATTTATCCAACCTAAATTTGAAACTACCCAAGGTCCTTGCTTCAATATCCCTACTAGGCAGACTGTTCCACTCATCAACTACCCTATTTCCAAACCAATACTTTCCTATATCCTTTCTGAATCTAAACTTATCTAATTTGAATCCATTATTGCGGGTTCTCTCTTGGAGAGATATCCTCAAGACCTTATTTATATCCCCTTTGTTAATGCCCATTTTCCACTTGTATACCTCGATCATGTCTCCCCTCATTCTTCGTCTTACAAGTGAATGTAATTTAAGGGTCTTCAATCTTTCTTCATACGGAAGATTTCTAATGCTATGTATTAATTTAGTCATTCTACGCTGAATGTTTTCTAACGAATTAATATCCATTCTGTAATATGGAGACCAGAACTGAGCTGCGTAATCTAGGTGAGGCCTTACTAATGATGTATAAAGCTGTAATATAACCTCTGAACTTCTGTTTCTTACACTTCTTGATATAAATCCCAGTAATCTGTTAGCCTTATTACGTACGCTTAGGCATTGCTGTCTTGGTTTAAGGTTGCTGCTTACCATAACCCCCAAGTCCTTTTCGCAATCTGTATGCTTAAGTTCTACGCCATTCAACTTATAAGTGCTTGGGTTATGGACACTCCCGAGCTTCAGAACCTTGCATTTATCTACATTGAACTGCATCTGCCACTTTTCTGACCACGAATTGAGTGTCTAAATCGTCCTGAAGTTCCCTGACATCTACGTTTGAATAAATTATCCTACCTATCTTCGTGTCGTCGGCGAATTTGCTCATATCACTAGTAATTCCCTCATCAAGATCATTGATATATATTATAAACAACAACGGGCCTAAGACTGATCCCTGTGGAACGCCACTTGTTACAGATCCCCACTCGGATTTAACCCCGTTTAAGCACACTCTCTGCTTCCTATTGGTGAGCCATGACTCGATCCATGACAGCACTTTTTCCCCAATTCCATGAGCTGCCACTTTCCTTAACAGTCTCTGGTGTGGTACTCTATCAAAAGCCTTACTAAAGTCTAAATAAACAATATCGAATTCTTTATCGTGATTAACAGCCTCAAAAGCTTTACCGAAGAAAGTTAATAAATTAGTTAGGCAGGAACGGCCTCTCGTGAATCCATGCCGAGTATCGTTAATCAAATTATGTTTATCGAGATGGTTTCTTATAATATCAGCTATAATTGACTCTAGTAATTTGCCTACAATTGAGGTCAGGCTTATTGGGCGGTAATTTGACGGTAGTGACTTGTCCCCTGCTTTAAAAATAGGAATTACATTAGCCAACTTCCACATATCAGACACTACACCTGTTTGAAGAGATAAATTAAAAATGTTACTTAATGATTCACAGAGTTCCATTTTGCATTCCTTAAGAACCCTTGCAAAAAGCTCATCAGGACCTGGCGATTTATTTTGTTTCAGTCGGTCTACTTGTTTCATAACCATTTCGCTAGTGACTGTGATATTACATAATTTATCTTCTTCAGGATCACTATAAAAATTAATTACTGGGATATTATTAGTGTCTTCCTGAGTGAAAACTGAGAGAAAATAATTATTAAAAATAAAGCACATATCATTCTCCTTGTCAGTAAGATGCCCTGAGCTATTTTTAAGGGGACCTATCTTATCTCTAACTTTTGTTCTATAAACCTGGAAAAAACTTTTTGGGTTAGTTTTTGAATCCCTAGCAACTTTAATTTCATAATCCCGTTTAGCTTTTCTTATCCCCTTTTTAACGTCCCTCTTAATGTCAGTATACTGATTTTTAAGATGACCCTCACCTCTTTTTATGCACCTATAAATTCCTTTCTTCTGCCCTAAAGGATATTTGAGCCTATTATTCATCCATTTTGGGTCATTTCTACTTGATCTAATTTCTTTATATGGGATAAATGTTCTTTGGGCAGCCTGTATAGTGTTCAGATATTGATAGCTCTCTTCGTTACCCCAGTCCACAGATGATAAGTGTTCTCTAAGCCCATTGTAATCTGCTAAGCGAAAATCTGGGACCGTTACGGAATTATCCCAACTGTCATACATCCATTCAATGTTAAAGGTAGTTGATTTGTGGTCGCTTGTGCCGAGTTCCTCTGTAATTTCTAAATTAATAACAAGGGTTTCCTTGTTTGCAAGAACCAAGTCAAGTAGGTTATTTCCCCTTGTAGGTGCTTTCACAAACTGCTTCAAAAAACAATCATGAACTACTTCTAAAAAGTCGTTAGATTCTAAATTCCCTGTCAAGAAATTCCAATTAATCTGACTAAATTTAAAGTCCCCTAGAAGTACTACGTTATCGTGCCTTGTGGCCTTAACAATTTCCTCCCAAAGTAGTCTCCCTTGTTCCCTATCTAAGTTTGGAGGACGGTATATCACGCCTAAAATAAATTTTTCACACCCCTCTGAAAATTCTATCCAGACAGACTCTGTATGCATTATTTCAGACTTTATACCCACTTTTATGCAACAATTTAAATGATCACGAACATAGAGTGCCACCCCACCCCCCTTCCTGATAATTCTGTCTAATTGGAACAATTTAAAACCCTGGATGTGACATTCGGCAGGCATGTCCCGATTTTTCATATTAAACCATGTCTCAGTTATTGCAAAAACATCAATATTACCCGCACTAGCAACTAATCTCAACTCGTCAATCTTATTCCTAGCACTACGACTATTGGTGTAATATACATTTAAAGACCCTACTTCCACTTTACCCTTCCTGTCATTTCTACTATAGATGAGGTCCCAGTTGTCAATGAATGTTACTGCATTTTCCTAACAGTGATTGTCCAGCCAGCAATTGACACCAATTGCCCTGGATAACCATTCATTTCCATCTCCTCTCATTGGCAAAACACCACATATCAGAAGGTTCCCTCCCTTCTTCCTAATTATGTCTATTGCTGTTAATTATGTCTATTGCTTAAATACCTATTTACCACTAGGTAACAGAAGCAGTAGGTGAAAAAAAAACTAATTCCCAAGTACCTATTTTGTAATATGCAACAAGGTGTGAAAGTGAAATGAAACTAATTCCTAACTATGTATCTATTTTCTGTTAGGTAACATGTGTTATTAAATTGGAAGGGGGCGGGGGGGATTGATTCTAGGTCGGGTAATTATGGGACGGTTTCTGAATAACTAGACAATATGGAACCTTGATCCTCCGTCTGGTAATTATAGGATTGTCTTAGACCAGTCAGACATATTTATGTCACTCATAAAGCAAGACATTATTAATGTGACTTATGAAGCAAGACATTGTTTTTGTCACTTATGAATCAAAACCTTATTTAAGCCACTCATGAAGCAAGACGTTATTTAAACCACTCATGAAGACATTATCTAAGCTCATTAAGCAAGACAACATTAAAGCCACTCATGAAGCAAGACATTATCAGCTACTCATGAAGCAAGACATTATCTAAGCCACTCATGAAGCAAGACATTATCTAAGCCAGTCATGAAGCTGGAGTTATTTTAATGAACAACTCATATGTGTCTGATAAGGTGATACCTGGAGTCCACCTGCAGGGAGTTTCGGGTGTCAAGGCCCCAGCTTCCCAGTCCTTAACCAGGCCTCCTGGTGGATCAGGGCTTGATCAACCAGGCTGTTGATAAATTAGACACATATGCAACACTTGGGTATCTTTATTGAGGAAGTGTTGCATATGTGTCTAATTTATCAACTTGTCGGTTCTCTGAACCATTCATCTACAACCAGGCTGTTACTGTTGGCCGTACGTAGACCATCGTACGAACTACAGCAAGGGGTCTATTAGTACTGATCAGCAACTGTAACATTGTCTTACCTTACTGAGTATCCCAGTGACTTGCTTAGTGGAAGATATGAACGTTCTTCTCTTATATACTGTGTGATCACTCACACTCACTGTACACTGTGTTATCCTGGAGGCTGGGCTGGGTGAAGTGATCACTCCCACAGTGTCACTGTACACTGTGTTATCGTGGAGGCTGGGCTGGGTGGCGTGATCACTCTCACAGTGTCACTGTACACTGTGTTATCGTGGGGGCTGGGCTGGGTGACGTGATCACTCCCACAGTGACACTGTACACTGTGTTATCGTGGGGGCTGGGCTGGTTGACGTGATCACTCCCACAGTGTCACTGTACACTGTGTTATCGTGGGGGCTGGGCTGGGTGACGTGATCACTCCCACAGTGACACTGTACACTGTGTTATCGTGGGGGCTGGGCTGGTTGACGTGATCACTCCCACAGTGTCACTGTACACTGTGTTATCGTGGAGGCTGGGCTGGGTTGACCACTGCCTCCTCACGTTGCCTTCATAAGTTAAGATAAGAGAATTATTAGTCATTAATCTCTAACTTCAGCAACTGAATTAATTTGAAAGGAAACTTTACTCGTGACACTGCACTGATTCTATAAGTTGAAATAACAGTGTCTGCTGTGATGGTTGTTGTCACTAGTGGTAATGACAGTGTCTGCTGCGATGGTTGTTGTCACTAGTGGTAATAACAGTGTCTGCTGTGATGGTTGTTGTCACTAGTGGTAATGACAGTGTCTGCTGTGATGTTTGTTGTCACTAGTGGTAATGACAGTGTCTGCTGTGATGGTTGTTGTCACTAGTGGTAATGACAGTGTCTGCTGTGATGGTTGTTGTCACTAGTGGTAATGGCGACCTTGGAAACTGCTTGCAGCAGATGTGAGCTTCACTTTCGTACCGTATTTCAGTAAATGTGAAAACACTAATCTGCAATAAAATATATCTTACAGCAAGTTTGGTGGAACTTTTAGTAATCATAAAGGTTATCTTATAAAGCGTTTATTAAAATATTATATCGTGTAGACCTGTAGATACTTTCCTTAAGAGTTGTGGTAATAAATTATCTGTAGTGTGATTATTGCCTACATTACTCTCTATATTCTCAGCATGTTATTATATAATTTTTGAAAAAAAAAAATTGTCTTAAATCTTATCAAAATAGACTACGCTGAAATACTTCCCCGCTGCCAGACGGCTGCGTTAACGGTGATGGCGCAAGTAGCGGTGACTCACAAGTGGTGGCGACGATAGCGGTAGCGGCGACAGCGGTAGCGGCAGCAGCAATTATGTCAATGTTATAATTATCTTATGGCCATGTATTATAAGGTGCCAACCAGTATGACGGTTGGTAGGAAGTGTGTTCCCTATAACACCTTCATATTGATATTCCTCCACACCTCTGTGTGTGAATGGTCAGTTGAAAGACGGAAAAAGTACATGCAGGACCTCGGCTTGGCAGGCGAAGATATCACTGCATAATAAACAACGGCCAGAGATTACAATGTGTCTCACTTTCCGGTCCTCCACATCCCCTTCCCCTAACTTCACCCATAACAAAATGGTGTCAACTATGGGCAGAATACTCTGAATTCTGGTTATTCTGCTCCCTATTGCAGCCAGTTCCTACAACCACCTTTATCACCCAGCTGTTTCCATCTGTCTGCAACATTATGGTGACGTCAATGACTACTGGAAATTCTTGGTAATAATGGACTGGCATGAGGTCTAGCTAACTGTGAGAAATTATGCGTATGAAGTTTACAGACACAGTCCTGAATTATTACACACACAATTTGGGGAGGACACAACTAACACAGACATCACACTAATTGATATTAGTTGTATCTCGGAGATAGGTAGGATTTTAGAGAAACTGGGTCGCAACTGTATCTCTCCTTTGATACCCACCCACTCATCCCACACTCACATAAGCTGGACCTTATTAAATTTAAACCAGTAACACTGGTAAATTATGTTTGTGGACTGTATATGGAATATTAATGACCTAAATTTACTAATTAGTTATTTGGTCCACAAAATATACACATTCATAGGAGAATGTATATAGAGAATGTTCATAAATTACATATATAATTTTTATATCATGTAAATAACTAATTACAAATAAAAAATTTATGAAACACACTTATCCTAAATATTACTTGGCTTCCACATCCTAACACTTTCCTAACAAACACCAAACAGTTACTGCAAGAAGCGGTAAGATTGTTTCATACACATAAACATACGAATACAAATTAGATACACACACAAACAGATTTACACTTTTAGGAGGTTATTAGTAGAATATACAGTATAACAACCAAAAAACATCACATCATGAAACTCTGTGTAGTCTGCAATCACAGCAATAAATGGGCTTCTGCATGGATTTCATGCAACTTGTGTGGGAAATGGGACAAACAGATCTTGTGCAGATATTCAGGAATCATGTGCAAGAGATATTAAACCAGGGAAGTGTTTCTGGTATGCCAAATGAAAACCAAGTGTGGAAACAAAATCACATTGGTATTAAAAGATGTAAACATCAAAATGGCCTTCATAGTAAACCTGACAGCATTCTATAACAGATGGGAAAATAAAAGGACTGGGCCAGATGGTGCAATCACCCTGATGCAGATGCTGTCCTGGTAGACAGTAACTATAAGAAAACAGAAATGAAAGTTGGTGGCCAGGAGGGAGACAGGAGCTGAAGTGGGGAAACAGGAGTAAACAAGAACATGCAAAACCCAATGTTACAAACTAGCAATATCAATGGAGATAGTAAACAAGGGGATGCCTCAAGGAATAGTGAAGATAAAATTCCAGAAAATACTGGTGAAGGCTCCACTGTTAGTACAAGTGGTGAAGATAATAGACAGAAAATACGCACCAGTAGGGAATGCAGTCACGAAAACCAAGGTAAACTGAAATCAAACCTTTGCAAATTCCATGCCTTAGGTATCTGCAGGCATGAAATGTCTGGAAAACAGATGGGACGTGCAAATTTGACCACCCCAGAAAATACCGTGCCCATATGACAACAGGAAAAAGCAACCTTTCTTCCTGTAGCTTTTCCATCCTGAAATGTGTCGCTCTTCAGTTCAGGAAAACAGTGCTATAACTTATATTGCCAGGCACACCACCAAAAATGGACAAGAAGATACAGAACATACAGACCATGGGAAAACCTGGGTAGCCACAACCACTCCAGAGAGAGAGTTTTTTTTAGTGCCAGGAAGGAAAAAAAAAACTGGCAGGAAATGACTGAAATCCTACACCAACTCCAATAATTCTGGAGCAGAGTCACAGTCAGTGGCCTCCACTCTAAAAGAACAGATATTACTGCCAGGAAAAAAAGACCTCTTCCCATACCACCAATATGATGATATCCATCTTTGAAAATATACAGAGTCTAAAGCCAGCAACAAACAACAAAATACCTTTCATTCGTGGACTGCTTACAGAGTCAAATGCAATGTTCATGGTTTTCACAGAGACCCACATAAAGGATCACTTTGGCAATGAAATATGGATCCCGGGTTATAACCTATACATATGTGTTGCATGCAAAGAGTACGTCTCCTTATTCGGAGTATGTTAAACACACCTACATAGGCTGCCTCACCAACCAGCAAACCGCCTTGTTAAGGATTTGGTGATCGGGGCCCCATCACCAGATAAACAACTTGGTTCAGCCAATCATAATGTGGGTCTGACAATGGTAAAGGTGACGTGGATTCCACTCACATGTTTACCATTGTCATTCCCTCCCTGAGCTGGTTGTTGTACGGTCGTCTCTGTCTCTTGGCTGTTGTTTTGCCTTGACCAGGGTGGCATGCACTAATACTACTCTATTTGTATATAGTGTACATAATTGTATAAAGATATAAATACTTGGTGAAGGAAAATACAAAACTCAGATATATAAATAATTGCTTGGTGGAGGAAAATACAATTCAAAGCATTTTATACTGTTTCTTTGCTCCAAGCTCCCTTTTACACTCAGGATAACAGGCCTTAGAACCTGAGGTTGTAATATGGGTAGCCTGTCCGAGAGCTGGAGCTGGACTTAGACCAGGAGTTGAGCCTAGAGTTGAAGTTGGAGCAGGAGCTAGTCTTGTATCTAGATAGCTTGCTATCTGGCATTGCGTACGCTTTGCCAACGCTTCACGAATTTTGTGTGTCATCTTTGCATTCAATCGCTATGGTCAGCCTTGCTATTGTGTGAGTATTCTACAGCTTTGCTATTGCGTGTCAGCTTTGCTATTGTGTGTATTGTGCAGTTGGTTTTGTTGCATGTCAGCCTTACTATTGTGTGAGTATTCTGCAGTCGTACCGTGCATAGCAGCTTGAGCGTCTTGCAAACAGCGTGTTACATTGGGGTTAATGCCACCTATTCGAATCAGGCAATTAGTGTCTGAGTTCACTCTCCTAAACTTGCCCAAACTCTCTCTACAACATTGTTGGCGAATTGCTCGTTCTATTGGTATTGACTATCAACACACCCTCACGGCTTCGCAGCTGTGTGATATTATAAGGAGTAAACTACAAAATGAAACTATGGCATATCAGACTAATGTTTCTCCCAATAAAGGAGCTGTTAATCGTAGATCACCATTAAGGTATTTACAAAATAATGGGAGAGACAAAACTTCTGAGCAAAAGCAGCAGTTTCGTAATGTCACAGGTGTGGGATTATCTACAGGCGAGTCCGCTTCATTGGCACTTGAGTTAGCCAGACTCAGTCTTAAGCAAACTAAAGAACAGCGTGCATTTGCTAAGGAGGAGTTTGATAGAGCGAAAGAGAGAAGGCAATTCAATCAGACTGTAGATGACTTCAATTTGCAAAGGGCAGTACAGTTTGTTCCACGTTTTGTTAAAGCAGAGCCTGAACAGTTTTTCGAAGCATTTGAAAACCAGGCTCGAGCTTCAGGGTGGCCTGAGGTTCATTGGGCGTCACTGGTGCATACTGCGTTGTTTGGTAAAGCACAAGAGTTTACGTCAATTCTGAGTAATGACGACTTTGGTAACTATCGCATTGTGAAAACCACTGTTCTTAGAGCTTATCAATGTATTCCTGCCAAGTATAGGAAAGAATTCAAACTAGGCAAACAGCAGCTGGGTCAGTCTTACGTTGATTTTGTAAGACAGCAGATCAGGGCTTTCACAAA